>PVIJ01013191.1:0-46173 GCA_004024925.1 Scalopus aquaticus | reverse complement strand
CTATAGTCCTGTTATAAGTGAAACCATTCGATATTTTTCTCTTTCTTTCTGGCTTATTTCACTGAGTATGATCCCCTCTAATTCCATCCATGTCGATGCAAATTGCATGTGTTTATCTTCTTTCCATGCTGAATAGTATTCCATTGTGTATATGTACCACATCTTCTGGATCCAATCATCTATTTTTGGACATCTGGCTCCTCCTTTGGGTACCACCTGCTCTGTGGTTAAATCTGGCTTGCCAATTCCTAGCTGTGTGACCAGAGGCTAGCCACCTAACCTCTCTGAGCACGAGTTGCAAAGGAATATAGGAGTCCTTTTCACAGAATTGTTGTGTAGATTCCATGGGACATTTTCCCTCAGTCAAATGCTCAGCACATCTGTGGGGTCCTGATAAATGACAACTGTTATAAATGTTTCATAGCCTCTTGTTTATTCCCAACTGAGCTTAGCCCCACTGTCTGCTGCCTGTGATGCCCTCCACACCCTCATCACACTGGCTGCCCCACCCCCTCCACTCACCATTCAGGCCTAGCCAGAGAGCTGCCTACTCCAGGCACCCGAACTGCCTCTCCTGTGAGAAGGGGCCTCTCCTGAGATCTGAAAACACTAGTTGCTCACTTCAGGACACGACCATCTACCCTAGGTCCCAGAGGGGCTAGAGGCTGGGACAGGCGTGCTGGAGTCAGATGAGCGTGCCCTCTGGCTGCCTCCACATCCTCATCTGTGCGTGGCAGACTGCACACATGCTTCCATCTGTGTCGCAGGTTGCAGGGGGCAGAGAGCCTGCAGCCTAGGCATCAGTGGGGGCCCCTGGTGAGTACCCACAGTATTCCAGTGATCTGAGAATCAGGGGTCTACGCATTATCCAAGGGTAATCTCCAAGACATGCTGCAATGGGCCCAGGGCTGGTGCTGTCCGATGCTCTAGTGTGGTCTCTTGACTCCCCGAAACCCCCACTCCTGAGGTCCTGAAAGGGGCAGAAACCAGTGAGAGATGCAGAATCTGCCAGTTATCTCTTCATCTCCCCCCTCTGCCTTTCACCTGCCCTTTCACTCTCCCCAGGAGGACCTGAGCTCACAAGACCTATCGGAGGCATCAGGAGCAGCCATGCTCCCGCCCTCGCTGTATTAGAGTGCTTTCTCCCCTCCTATCGCCTAAGCCCCTCCGGATGCTCTCCATCCTCCCCGCTGGCACTATCGCACTGGCTTGTTATCTCTCTCCCTGGAAGGCTGGATGCTTTGCTGAGTCCTGCTTCCTGTACTGCACAGTCAACCCCTTACAGGAGCATAATCCTCACGTTAATCCCGTGCTCATCTCCGAGCAGACCAGGAGTGTGGGGGCTTTATCTTACCTCCTCACTGGGAGAGGAAGCAAAGACTGGGGGAGCATCTCCCATTTCACAAATGGGAAAGCTGAGGAAAGAGTGTCCTCTGTCAGGCTCCCAGCAAGCTCCCCAGGACCAGGGCCATTGTGCTGGCTGGCGTCCCCTGAGCCTACCTCGGCCTGTCTGGCCTCCTCTCCCACAGCTTAATCCTCCAGCCAGCAAGTCCTTCCCTCCTCCCATGGATTCTGCTGGCTTCACCCAGAGTCTGCCCTGCCTTCAGGCAGACTTTGAATCCCTTTCTCTTTCTCTGTTTGCCACGGCCCACATGCCTGCAAACCTTTATTTCGATGCTTTGCCATTTTGGAGTTCCACCTGATTCCAATGATCCTAGAATCAGGGGTCTAAACATTACCCAAGGGGGTGCTTGGTACTTTAGTACTTACCTGGGGGTGCAGTTCTGGGGAATTCTGAAATTGTAAGACAGGGTGTCAAGGTAAGTGTACCTGGGTGCATTTCCATAACTCTAACAGAATCTCAAATGCAAAGAGGGTAGGAGCCTTGCACCAGCCTGGGAGGGATGGTGGTCAACCAGGCCACACTTCAGCACAAACAGAGCAACTTTGCTTTGTCTGGGGCCCTCTTTCTTGGCTCTGTTGCTTAGCATTAACTCCAGCCCCAAAGTCGCTCCTCATACCCTACGCCAAACAGCTGTCATCTGGATTCTCTCAGTGACTAGCTGGCACATGGGTTGGCTTCTCCCTTGTGAAATCGACTTTTCCTTTTGCTAGCTGCCCTGGCACTGAGCCTTTGTCTCTGGGTCCTTGTCTCTTCTCTAAACCGGAGCTACTCAAAGTGTGGTCCCTGGATTGCCTTGTTGAACAGGACTGCTTTAGGCTTTATTCAGGCGGTTTCCTTAACCCTTTCCCTCCATGTCCAACTGTTGGAATCTAGCTCCAGTGCCACTGCCTCCAGGACGTCTCTTTGGATGGGGGCTGCTCTTCTCGCTGCCCTAGCACTGGCTTCTTCCCATACGGACAGCACTCACCATATTGAGGTAGATGGGTGTTCTCTGCACCCTGCACAGCTTGGCACACAGGAGGGCTCAAGTCGTGCCTGGTATGTGCTCAGTCACTCCAGGGAGGAAGAACTCATTCCTGCACTCAACTGTCCCAGGTACAGGTACACAGGTACCAGGCAATGTGCTGGGGACAAGACAGAGCAAGGGACAAAGCTGTTACCCTGATGGCGGGAGGGGAAAAAGTGGAAGCACAGGCACCAATGTTGAACTGAGCCTCTGTGTTGGTGGTGGAGGGTGTCCCGAGGGCACAGGAGGGCACTCACTGCATCTCATTGACAGCAGGAAAAACTGCCTGAAGGGAGTGGAGTCTGGGTGAGATTGGGGGTGGATTTAGCCAGGATCATTGAGGGGGAACCAGTGCCCTGGGAAAAGAGAGAGCACGCATGAAATATGGGGCTTGCCACATGCCAGAACTCAAGGCTCTTCAACCTGGCAGAAGCTCTGGCTGTAAGAGAAGGGAAGACGTGAGCCCCGATAACAGGCAGGGCAGGCCATGGAGGGCCTGGTGAGTCATTTTAAAGAACTTGGACTTTGTAATAAGGGCAGACGATGGGGAGCTGTTCTAGTTACTCTGCCTGTGTAACAAATTTTGCCAAGGTGTCGTGGTATAAAACAACCATTTATTATGTCACAGATTCTGTGCATCAGGAGTTGGGTCAGGGCACAGCGGGGATTACTTCTCTGCTCCATGACATCTGGGGCCTCAACTGGGAAACTCAGGTTGGGGGCTGGATTCTGTCTGTGGTTGATGCTGGCTGTCTCCAGGAATCTCGGCCTCTCCACGGAGCTGGTGATTGAAGGTACTCAGTGGGGTGGACTTGAGTCCAGGCTTAAGCCTTCTGTGTGGCCTTCGGTCCAGCTGTCTGGGATTCCTCTTCTGTGAGTTGCCTCTCCTCCTAAAAATGCTGGGTGATGGTTACTTCCCTAGGAAGCCCCGCCCCCCCCCCACCGGTCTCTCTGCCTGGGGCTTATCACTGACTGTCTGTGCCCCAAGTCATAAGTCTCCTTGCCCATCTCCCTTATTAGCCTGGGACTTCCTTGAGTACAGGAACATTTTACTCATTCCCTACCACCCGGTATGCAAAAGGCACTTGATAAATGTTTGTGGAATGTTAAAGGAAATGTGAAAAAGTGACCTAAGTGTCTTATCTTGTTGAATATGCCCTTCCAAAGCTACATTCTACCTGCCTCCTTTCTGAGCTCACTGGGATCAAATTTCATACCAATTAGGGACTCCTTCCTTACTAAGTGCTTCCACCCCTGTCCCCTTCAACTGCTCTGCAAAGCAGCAGGAGGGATCTATATCAGACTAAGTGAGGTCATGGCCCTACCCCAACTCAAAATATTCCAATGGCTTCTCATTACAGGTAAAATCTACACACCCTACCACAGTCTACAAGACCCTGGGTAATCTTCCTCTGCCTTCTCTAACGCCATTTCCTGTGCTTCCCCTCCCCCCACCCCTCATATTCCAGGAACACTGACTTTCTTTCTGCCTGAACATGCCAAGTTCCTTCTTGCCTCAGGATTTGCATTTTCTGTTCCTTTTGTCTGGAAAACTTTTCTTTCATAGTCTTACTTGGCTGCTCCTCTTTATCACTGAGACCTCAGCTCACATACCACTTCCTCAGCTCTCCCTAAACCCCTAGCTTAAGTGGTGCCCTCAGCCCCATCTCCATCTCTTCCAGAACCCTTCATTTTTCTTCATAGCCATTGTTATCTGAATCTAGTTTCTTTATGTGTTTACCTTGAAATTGCCGGTCTCTTTCAGCAGAATGAAAGCTTGCTCAAGACAGGGTTAACCTTGTCTAGTCTTTTCAAGACTAGCTATAGCATTCAAAATAGGGCCTGATGTGTAAATACTTGTTGAATGAATAAATGGAGACCCATTGTACAGATGGGAAAATCTAGGCCCAGGGGCCTCCAGTCCTGACCACCTCTGTCCCCTGGGGTGCCCCGCTTTCCCTCCCTACCAACCCCTCCATTCTGTGAGAATATAGGATCACCCCTTCCTCTCCTCAGCAACTCGGGCTGGAAAGGGCTGCCTGAGCTGGAGAAAACAGGCAGGCTGCCACACAAGGGTTCCATTAAGCCAGAGAGATCCTGGTCCAGAGGGAGAAAAACTTCCAGCTTCAGGGGGAGGTGAGAAACAGGCGTTTGTCTCAGCCAGCGAGCAGAGCGGGGAGCCTCCTCTCCTGAGGTTATTGATGTAACAGATGCAGAACTGCAGATTATGCTCCGTGCCGGCTCCCGTCCCGCCCAGTGCAGAGCCACTGACCCCGGGAGGGAAGATGCTCACCAGGGAGTGGCTGGCTCCCTCGTTTGCTTTCTCCCACCCGGGATTTATGGTGCCGCCCTTTGAGCGGGAGTCTCTGACGGAGATATATTGGCCTGCTTATCTGCTGGGAGTCAGCCCTCCTGATGAATCTGAGCAGCTACTGTTGCAGCCGCTGTGTGGGAGGTGGTGGGAGATCTACTGCCCTCTCTCCTGGCCTAAGTCTCTCTAGCCTCCGCTCTCCTGTAAACAGCCAGGAGAGAATGGCCTTGACCTGCTGGGTCCCGGTGCAATTATTAATACCCTGGTGGCTGAGAAGTTTGGGACTACCCCATTCTCTCTGGCCAAGCTCTTGGGACAACAGCTGGCTGCCATCAGAGGTGGCCCCAAGTGGCAGGTTGCTCCCAATCATCTGTTGCCCCAGAAATGCTCCCAATGATAAGTCCTGTGATGGACCAAATGTAGACCTTCAGTCCTTGAGGTGGGGGTGGAGGGACTCATGTGTATGGAGGGCCCCTTTCAAGCACCAGGCATCTGCCACATGCCACACAAGCTGCACGCACCTGGAGATGTGAGCACTAGTAGCTAGCTGTTGCTCACGGATGCAGAAATAGACACGGGCAGGGAGGAAGAAGCTCTACATATTGAGAGTCATGTGCATTGCAGGTGCTATTTAAGTTGCTTATTAACATTAGAGGCAGATCTTGTTACCGCTTTTTAGAGATTAGGAACTTGAGGCTCAGCCAGGGGAAAATAAAAGAGACGGGACTAATGGTTGTACCCCACCATGTACACACTTGGTTAAGTTCTTTGCATATGCTTTGCATCATCTCAGAAAGTCCCGGAGAGAGGTAGGGTCTGCTGTCATAACTGGTTGAATGAAAAACTGGGGTCAGGAAGGTTTGGTAACAGGGGGATAGGGTAGAGCTGAAATCCCTTCTCTTCTGTATCTCAAAGTTAGTCTGAGATGCTTCTTGAGGCCACACGAGATTGGAATTCATTTTCTAGTTCAATAGAGATCAGCCAGTGTGGGTGGGGTGAGTGCTCATTTTTATTTATTTATTTATTTTTAAAGATTTATTTATTTATTTATATATACAGCTGGGGTACAGGCCAGAGGTGTGGAGTGGTGAGAGGCTTCACCAGAGACAGAGTGGGGAGCAGAACAGGCAGATCAGAAATACACTGCTGAGGGGAGCAGCGGGCGAGGCAGGAGAGGTCTGCTGCACCATGTGGGATTCTCCCCGGTTGGGCGTCTAACTCGCATCGCTTGCTGCCGCCGACAGCTCCACAGCGCAGTGCTTAACTGCTGCGCCACCAGGGAGGCCCCAATGAGTGCTCATTTTTAAAGATCCAGCACCCAGCCCTGTTCCTACCTGTCATTGTTCCCTGTTGCTGGCACTCCTCCCCACTAGGACCCTGTTCCCCCAGCCTTCCCAGCAGGCAGAAACTAACATTCCAAGTGAGAGCTTCCCTGGGGACGCTCTCCCCCCAGGTTGGAGCCTGTCAGACTGTCTCCTCCCCTCCTGCAGGCTGCGCCAGCCCTGGGAGACTTGTAGTAAAGGCACTTTGATCACAGAGCCCTGGGGATTCAAGGTGAGTGGAAAAGAGAGCATGTGTGCAAGAGATTTACATCCAAAACCAGATCAAAGATTCCGTTCAGCAGTGGTTACGCAGGGCTTGTCCCTGCCAAGTGGCAGCCGATGAGCAGATGAAGACAGGAGCGGCAAGGTGTGAACCTGTCCTTAGGAGAGGCAATTAGGCCGCCCCTAGGTCTCCTGTGACCTGGCTGTCATTGCTCTGACAGAGTCATCATCTTTTGGTGAAGAACCAACCCTCCCCTTTCTCCTGCTCATTAGAATCAGAGGACATCAGAGCTGGAGGACTCTGAGAGACTACCGTCCTTGTTACAATTGGGGAAACAGAGGCCAGGGAGGAGAGAAGCTCCCCTCAGTCACATGGTACATCAGCGGCAGAGCTAAGGTGAGGTCCCAGAGCTTGGCAGAGCGTTCTTTCCTTGGCCATGGAGGAGGTGCAGGGAGAAGTTGAGCACACGCTTTGGAGCCAGGCGGGCTTCTGTTCCCATGTGGGCTTGCTGCTGAATGACCTGGGGCAAGTGTCCTCACAGGACATGTGCTGTGAGGACTATTGTGAGGCCCAAATGATACGTGCACCTATGAGAGTTCACAACAGCTTCCTGGGAGGTGGCGGGGACTGCACGCTCAGAGTGACAGAGGAGGAGGCAGGGAGTGGTGGAAGCGGACAGGGGAAGTACATGCGAGGGTGGGCAGCTTCCGCCCAGCGACTGGCCCTTCTTTAGCGACCTGGACTTCTTGGCAGTGCTGAGAGTCTAGGAGGGTCAGTTACTAGACATGGAGATGACTTCATTTAATCATTTAATCCTCCAACCCCATTAGCTGAATGAGATTATCGCCATTTGATGAAATTAGAAAACTAACATTCCAAAAGTTTAAGCAACATGCCCTAGCTGGTGAGGGGTAGGGCAGGATTTGAACCCTAGTCTATTTGGTTCTTTCCATGTTGCCAATGGCACCTGAGACCAGTCTCACTATCTAGGGGCCTCTGTGCTTGCAGAGTGTGGGGATGGGCAGCCAAGTGTTTAGAACCTGGTAGGTAAGAGGCAGAACCCCACCTGCCCTTTCCTGGATGGGCCCCCATCTTTGGGACTTCCTTCTGTACTGAGCTGCATCCAGCTTCACCTGACAGAGGGAGACAAGACCCCCATTCTTTCGCTGCAGTGGCCCACCTGGTCCTGCCTCGTGTCCAAAAAGAGAAGTGGCGTTGATTTGGCTCAAGTTGGTTGACTCTCCTTCCTTCCTCTGCTTCTGCCAAAGGTTGATGTCTTGCTCTAGGGTAGTTTTGTGATTGTGAGTGGGGAATAACACAAAATGAAAGAAACAAAGTGTGTTTTATAGTGAATTACTTTGTTGTTTATGGTGCGATATGCCCTATTTTCTGACAAGTAAGTCTGTTTTGTTAACAAGTGGCATTTTTGTCTTTGGATGTTTAGGTGTTTTTCTTCTCCACCTCATGCCCTCACTTTACCCTCTCTGTCCTCTTCATTTCCTAACCACTTGCTTACAGTCTCATGGAAGGAGATAGAAACTATTGGATCCTCCTAATGTGTTACTTCAGGGTAAACGGGACTTGAGAGGCGAGGTGCTGTACACAGGTCATGCCAGGGTTTGGTGGCTGGCACTGAGAGGCAGGTCTAGATTCCGGGATCCTTCCTATATGGCCCCCAAGGATGATTGCCAAGTAGGAAGATGGGCAACAGGCTCAGTCCAAGTTTGAGGCACCATTTGTAGAGAGCTCAGAGACTGAGGGCCAGCCCCCAGAGCTGCCCCAACCCTTCCTTCCTTAACACCAAGGCAAAAGGGTGCCCCACACTTTTCCCTGTCCCTCTCCTGCCCCTGTTGGGATCCACTGTATTGTCTCTTTTATTCTTACAGTATTAAAAGGCTGGGTTGTGGGATTGCAGTCCTTAATAAAGTACTAGCACATTTAAAAAGCAGCCAATGTGGGTGGAAAGGAGGAAAAGTCTCAGAGCCTCCAGGGATAGCCCGAATCCCCTGTCTCCATTGCCCCAGAGCCAGGATGCTAACAGTATTTGCTAAGCACTAGATAGGTGTTTAAACCAATGTTGCTGTGTGCCAGCAGCACCTGGGAGATTGAAAGAAATGCAGACATATGGACCCCAGACCTACTGAATCAGTCTTCTGGAGAACAGATGCCCCCGATAACAGTTTGAGAACAGCTATTTAGAAGCACTTTCAGTTCCCCCATCCCCACTATACAGATGCAGAGACTGAGGCACTGGAGGGTCAATGGCTGGTCCAGGTGATGCTGCTAATAAGTCACAGGGCTGGGATTCAGACTCTGCTCTCTCTAATGCCAAAGGGCTTGAGAGGTTGGAAATTTCAACAGACTTGGGGAAAGGGTGGCTGGAGCCTTTCCCCAAGAAGGTGAGGGTAAGCTTAGGAAGCAGATTAGAATGACTTGGAAAGGGGCTCTCACGCTTATCCGGTAGGCACTGGAGACCTGAGAGCAGAGTGCTCACTGAGTCTTTCCAGGGGTGTTCATCATCCCAATAGGCCCCACAGTACAAAAGTCTCTTAGGACAGGGTCCTTGTCCTTTCTTGAGGGCCTTGATTACAGTGCCGCTTCTGGCCTCATACCTGGCTGCTAGTTTGAGTGATCCAGCTCAATGTGGAGCTGAGGGATAAATGGGCAGGCTTCTGGGGGCTTGGCAAGCAAGGAGTCCGGTGGCATAGTGGCAGGAGCCCTGGACGGGGAGATGAAGTCATGTGCCCTCAGTCATCTTTTCTCCAGAAGAAACATCTGTACTTTCTTCATCTGGACCATGAAAACTTCTGTTTCTGGGCCACCCTGGAGCCCCTCTATGTTCCTGTGTGTCAATGCTCTGGCTAGGGTGTGGGGCCCGGAATGGACGGTGACCAGGGATTCTGCCTCCCAGGCTTGGGTGCTCTCCTAGTGATGCACTGGGGGCCTAGCATTTGCAGCATTGAGCTCACTGGGGAGGACTGGCATCAGTCATATAGTGGGGGGCACAGTGAGCTCCAAAGCAGAAGACTGGGCTGGTACCCATCTCCTCCATTCTTGCCCCTGTGGTCAGCTGGGACCTACAACCACTCCTCTGCCCATTTTCCTAGTCACTTCACTCCTACTCCCTTGGCCACTTTGTCAGTCTCTTCACAGTTGATGTGTTTCCTAAATCACCAAGTTCTTTCAGAGCTAAAATCTCATGTCCTCTTTAGGACACCCAGTGAGACAGGCAGGATTTATTATTCTCATTTTACAGATTGGAAGATGGTGGCCAGCAAAGATCAAGTGACTTGTTCAAGGTCACAGAATGCACAAGGCTCAGAGCTGAGGCCAGAACCCAGGGTTCTTGTCTTTGTGTTTATAGCTGCACCTACTTCAAACCCCCCTGAGCAGTTTTTATAGGACATTCCAGAACAATGATGCTGAGCTCAGCTGTGTGGCTCATGGCATTGGTGTGCCTGGGGCTGAGCACCTTCTAGGTATTCAGGAATGATTTGTTAAACCCACCTGTGTTTTACTTACCTACCTGAATAATCTCTCCTCCCCATCTCTCCTCCCCTATACCTTGCACAATGTTGGAGAGAGGGTATGGATGGGTGGGTAATAAATGAATGCCCAAGTATCATTGGCAGCCATCTTCTCTGCTTCCATCTTTTGGAAAGGCCTATTTTCCTCTCTCTTGCTTCTCCCTGTTTATAGAATCTTCGTAGCCTCTCAGCGTGCCTGATAGCCTTTCCTCAGGCCTCCCTTTCCTCCAAGTAGCCTCTTTCTTTTTTTTGGTAAAGCTTTATTTATATAGGCATACAAGGACTTGGGTGTAGGCCAGAGGTGCAGGGAGTGAGAGGATTCATCAGAGACAGAACAGGCAGATCAACTGAAATACACTGCTGAGGGGGCAGTGGGCAAGGCAGGAGAGGTCTTCTGCGCCATGTGGGAAGCTCCCTGGCTGGGGATCGAACTCATGCTGCAGTGGCTGTGAATAGCTGCGACTAAACCCTTTGTGCCACCAAGGAGGCTTGGCTTTTTCTGACCCAGAACTATAAATCCTAAATCACTGGGTCTCCAAGGTGATGGTGTGTATCATGGAACAGGGCCACTCTGACCTGCTCCTAAGCTCTCATCCGCGGCAATAGCTCATTTGCTGTCCAACACCGGGCCGCCTGGTCTGGGAGGAGCACCTGCTGCAGCTTCTGCTCCTGACATGCAGGGTCACTGCACGGCAGAGTGCAGGTTTTTTTGGATCAAGTCTGTCCAGGCTGAAATTCTCATGTTGCTTCTTTTAGCTGCATGGCCTGGAACAAGTTTCTCTGTGCCTGTTTCCTCATCTTTTAAGTGAAGTACCTGCTTCATAGGATTTGGGAGGATTAAATAAGTTAATGCCCCTAAGTACTTAGAAACAGCTTAGCAAGCACCATCGACTCTGACTGTTCTCGAAGTCTCAGCTTCCCCATCTGGAAAATAAAGTCTTGTGCTCTCTGCTCTCTAAGGTCCCTCCAGCCCTGGCATTCCAGGATGGAAGCTCCAAGCAGCAGTGAGTTCTGCTTGTTTCGCTCCCTTTGTGGAATTCTCAGCACAGGGTCATGTGCAAGATTAATAAATGAATGGAGAAATAAATAAATAATGTCTTTCATTTGTGGTGTGTTGAGTAGTTTTCAAAGTGCCTTCTCATCCATTAACTATCTCAATTGAGTCTCATGCAGATCCTACAAGTAAACAGCCCAGGGACTGTTACTGCTGTTTTCAGATGAAGAACAAGAACTTCGGGGAGGCAAAGACACTTACCCAAGGTCATGCAGTTATTTGATGTCAGGATGAAAGAGGTAGAAAAGAGGAGCTGAAAGAGAAAAGAATACAGGGGAGGGTAGGAGTTGTTTTGGGTGGTGGGGAGCAGGAAAAAACAAAAAAGAACTGAGAAAGGAGTACATGACAAAGCATGTACTCCAAAGTACTTTGGAGTGCCTCCTCCTGCTTCAGGGTTCCTGAGATACCTGACTTCTGGAGCGTTCTCCCTCCTTCACTGTTGCTGGGGTTCAATCCAAACATTAGCAAAATCTTAAATAGCATTAGTAGAGATTTGGTGCTCAGATGAAGAGCAGTGGTAGTCCAACCTTTTTTTTTTTTAAAGATTTATTTATTTATACATACAAGAGCTGGGGTGTAGGCCAGAGGTGTGGGGTGGTGAGAGGATTCATCAGAGAGAGTGGAGAGCAGAACAGGCAGCTTGACTGAAATATACTGCTGAGGGGAGCAATGGGCGAGATAGGAGAGGTCTGCTGCACCATGTGGGAAGCTCCCTGGCCGGGGATCGAACTAGTGCTGCAGATAGCGTCATAGTGAAGAAACTTAACCCCTTGCACCACCAGGGAGGCCCCAGCAGCAGTATTCCATTCGGTGTGGAACCTGGTATCCAGTCCTAGGCACTGCACTTTGAGATGGATTTTGGCAAACCAGAAGGGATAGAGAAGAGTCTGAACCTTGAGTCATCTGGGGCAAAGTCAAAGGAACTAGACTTGGGGGAAAAAGCCTGGGAAGTTTAAATACATCCTTCACATTTTAGAAAGAATCCAGACTTGCTCCCAGTGGCCCCAGAGGTAGACCAAGGATCAATGGGTGGATAATACCAGAAATTTTAATTCCAACAGGGGAAGAACTATCTAATGTCCATATGAAACAGTTGCTGACACGGGGTGTCCCCCATCCACACATACACAAAAGTCCTCTTGGCTCCCCCCCTTTCCTGGCTCTCTCTTTGGCCTCCATGAAGTCCTTTCCAGGCTATGGGAGTTAGGGTTTTGTACCCTTGTCACTCTTCCCAGAAATTGACAGCTCCCTGAGAGCAGGGTAGGGCAGGGTGTTGGGGCAGGACATGGGGGTGTCCCTGCCTTGGGTATACAGGTTGACTGGTGAGGACACTCCAAGCTCTGACTAACAGTCATACAAGGCCTTGGGAAGGAGGCCCTCAGTAAACCAATAGTCTTGTCTTTGAAGATAGCACCGCAGGTACTATATTAAAACACCACTGTGGGTGGCTAGTTGTTGGAGAAGCCCAGAGACCCCCATCACTGAGGCCTGTGCTGATGTTGGGGGGGGCTCAGGGGCCAGGGCAGGCTGTGGTGCGGGATCCTAAAAGGAGATGGGGAATGAGGTCCGCAGGTCTGGATAAACAGAGAGACGTGTCTGCCCTAGAACCATCTCTCTGGGTTCAAGGCTCTGTTCAGAACCTACTGCCCTCTCAGCCACATGCTGCTCCTCGGATGGAAGGAAAACATGATTATCATGTGTGTTTGGAATCCCGAGGCCCCCATCTCCATCCCAGTCCATGCCAACTAATGGCAGGAATGGATCTTTAAAAGAATAAGAATGAGAGAGACTTTAAAAAAAAAAAAAAAGAAAACTCAGCTTGTCAGCAGTAATCGGCTCCTATTCTGCTCACTCTCTGCTGGGGCCCGGGCTGCCTCGCAGTGAGATAATTTACTTCTAAGAAGCTTTGTGGATCCAGCTGCCATCTCAGGGGCTGGCACCCAAGGCTCGCTGCTGTAACTAGGGATCCGTGGTGCCAGTGTCCCCCGCACTGTTCCAAATCTGCAGGGCCAGCAGCCTCCACAGAGATTCTGTCTCACTTTGTCTCGTATTTTTGTCCCTGTCTTTTCCCACACCTTCCCACTCCTACGATTGCTCAGGGGGATTTCTGCTTCTCCTTGTCATTTCCCAGGCCCGAAGAAGTGAATAGGGAGGCAAGAGTAGAGCTGAGAAGAAAAGGAATGGCAAGATAGGGGTGCAGCTAGGGGCTAATGACTGGTGTCTCATTCCCCCACCCCGTCACCTGGGCCTGGCTCAGATTTAGCAAATAAAAATACAGGGCGGCCCCCAGCAATCCGTGGCTGTCATCATCTTTGTCTAAGAAAAATGCATATGTGTATATATACATGTCCACTTCTAGCTTAGAGAAGATGAAAGTGAGAGCCAGGAGGCAGAGTGAGTGGTCCAAGGTCCCGCATTGAGATGACGTGGAGCAGGCAGCCAGCTGCAAGGTGCTCTTCTCCCATGCATAGTCCAAACAGTCAGCTTAGTAGCTGCATTTCACTAGGGAAATGCGGGGTGGGTGTGGTAGTCAGGGCTGAGGGAGGGAAGGGGCTCCAGTTACAACAGACCCAGGTTGGCCTCCAGTGCTCGAAACTCCCCTCTCTTGCCCGCTCCCACTTCCCTGCCTACGGTGAGGACCATCTCCATGGGCACAATCTCTGGCCACAGCTGCAGATAAGTCAGGAGACATATATCACAGCCTGGGGGGTTAGGGAGTGGGGCTTACTCAAGTGGCTTTGGAGGAACTGGGTTTAACTCATGCTCCTCTGAATTGTACCCTCGGGTCGATGAGCCCAGGGGTGCCACGTCACTCAGAGGAAAGGAGGTGCTAGCCACTCTGAGAAGCTGGAGTGCAGAGTAGGGCACTGCACTGTGAGACATACTGGAGATGGTGATGTGCCTGACCTCTGAGCCACCTCGGGCAGTGTCGAAGAAACTGAGTTTGGAAAAGAAAAGTTTAGGGAGTTTGCGGAGGCCCTGGGGGTGAAAACAGACCTATGGATGGAAGTTTCCAGGGAAAAAGCCAGAGGCTCTCATTTGCATAGAAGCAAATGGTGCTTCTGTTTGACCCTGTTCAACTTACTTGCCCTTTCTGATCCTCCACTTGTATTGACTCATCCTTCAGAACTCAGTTCAGATGCATTTGGAAAGCCTTCTAACCCGTGCCCAAGCCCACTACCCCACCAGCCTTCCTTCCGTCTTGATGTCCCAGACAGCGGTCTCACTGATCTTATTCAGATCACGTGCTGCAGGCTGAGCGGTGACATCTAGGAGGACAATGCACACACAGCAGCCAGGGCTCACCTGGGGCTCTGAACACTCAACTTCAATGTCCCCTCCTTGGTGAGCCTTCCCTGTGCACTCATTTCCAGAAGATGCCCCCTATGGCACCCTGTTTATTTGCTTCATGGGAAACCATCATGTGTAATTAAAGTAAAAATTTATTGTTGACATTTTTGTGTTTTGTCCCTGCTTCTAGAATACAGGGACTTTGTCTGTCTCAACCAATACTGTATTTCCAGCTGCTGGAAGAGTCTAGAACACAACATGCACTTAATGGGATTAGGACTGGAAGTGCCTAAAGGACATCTATTGCTTGGTCAGGCCAATATCCGCCCCCCCCCCCATTTTTCTGGTGACCACATTGTGAGTGTTCTTTCGGGCACCATCTTCTCCCTTAGCCTATGTTGCTGAGTGAGCCCCACCTTTTCCCTCATCCTGGAGGCAGGTCCACAACTTAGGCCTGACCCATCAGGGCATCCCTCTCCATGACCAAGAATAGGCACTGAGACAAGCGGGTCTAGGGAGACCCAATGCTGGGATACTTGCTGCCAATGTGGTAGGATATAAACCTGCTGCTGCCAGTGGGAAAGTCTGACTGGGAATGATGCCCTCACAGAGGGAAGCTGATCCAACAGAAGCAGAGAGACAGATTCCTGGCAACATTGTTGGAGCACCTGGATCTTGTTGTGCCTGAAGCTACCCCTCAACTTTCCAGCTACTTGACTCAGGAAGTTATTTCTGTTGAAACTGAATCAAATTGTTATTGTTACCACTGGAATAATCCTCATTAATACAGATTGGCAAAATATCTTAAATCATCTTTTTATTTCCATCTAGCATCTAACAGGGCCTGGCATGCAGTAAGCACTCAATAAATGTTTCAGGTGAATAAATGACTGCAAGCCCTTGAAGGGAGTGAATAGTGTCTAATTTACTTTAAGAATTTTTCTTTTTCCTGTCCGGGTAAATGTTTGTTCACATTACACGGGCAATGAGAGGTGATCGGTCCCAGTTGGTCTCTCCCTCTCTCATCCTAAAGATGAGAGACCAGAGCAGCAGAGAGACACAGCTATTACTCTTAAGATCCATACATATGAGTGACCCAACCTCACCATGTGGGACAGATATGAGCAATGCCAGAAGAAACCTGGTGACTTACAGACTCAAGAGCAGATGAAACGTTTGTTGATTTAAGCCACTAAATGTTGGGGTAGTTCCTTATGCAACAATAGCTAATTGATGCACATGCCAGAAATGAATGTGTTAATTTCATTTTCATACATCAGAATCAGAGTTGAAATTTCCTTGAATGTCTCATAGCATTTTTTTTTGTACTTGGCTTATTTTTATCAAGAGTCAATAAGGTTCATATATTTTGATTGATCTGTATCTTAACCTCTAGCCTATAGTTTCTTCTTCCTTTATATACATGTATTTATTTTTCTCTTGGAATTCATTTTTCAAAGAAACTTCACCCTGTAGATTTCCCCACAATCTGATTTTGCTGAATGCTATAGTGTCATTTAATGTCTTCTTCTGTCCCTAAATTTTCTGTAGACAGGCAGCTAGAGGCCTGATCAGACTAAGTCTTGATTTACTTTTGCCAAGGGCACTACACAGGAGGTGTTGTATTCTTACATCGGGACGTGTCAACATCTAGTCATGTTGTGGTCACTTAGCTGTCCGTGACCCTTGTCTCAGCCCATCAACCATTAGTTTTTACAAAATGATACAGCACTCTTCATTTTATCAGTTATAATTCTTCTACAAAGGTAAATTTCTCCTCATAAAGTATTTGGTTACCAGTGGTAACTATTGTATAGGAAAGGCAAGATAAATGCTTTCCCTTTATTTGTAGTTTTCAAAAGAATGAGTTGGTTCCCTAGCGTCTTCCAAAGTTGACCAATGAGGTGTCTTTTATTTTGTGAGTATCATTATAAACTCTTGGATTTAAACATTTTGATGTGTTTAATGCGGCATATTGTCCTTTCTGGTGCTTAAATTGTACCAGCTTTGACCAGTGGGAGCCTATTCAGGTTGATACCTGAGTCATTTTGACACAAATCCCATAATCTTTGATAATGTTTGATAGGTTCCTTGTTTCTGGTATTTTTTTCGGGCTTATCTTGTATTTTTTTTCTGTCCTGGTCTTAGAATTAGTTTTTTCTCCAAAGATTTATACATATATAACCATACCTGATGTCTCACAGGTAGGAAAAGTTTCAAGGTTTTGTTTGGTTGGATTGGTTTGGTTAGGACAGAAATTTTCCCAAGGTGAAATTGCTTGGTATAGGCAAGAGGTTTTCCCTGAGATAAATTTGGAAGATTCTCCTAAGTGGAAGCATATCATTCTGGTGTTGGCCAAAAGTTGTAGTAAGAGTGATGGTATCTCTGGGTGACCCACTATTTTCTATTACGAAGAGGAAATCCTACTTTTCTAAACAAAGGAGCAAAAGAAAGTGATTTTAGAGCTGGTTGATCCTATGGGTTGGAAGGTATCAGATGTATCACTTAAGGTCTGAGTCCTGATTAGGGCCCTTAAACTTACATAACAGACTATACACAGCCCACCTGAGGGTTGGGGTGACTGACTTATCACTGGGGAGCAGTGCCACACCCACGTAACTTCTATAATTACTACTATAGTATTCTATTACTACCATTTCTATTCTGGACACTTAGCTTTTCTCAGGTCCGCTTTTCTCAATGAAAGACTAGAAATAAACTACTTCTGGAAGAATTTTGAGGATTAAATGAGACTCTCAGATAGAGTCAGCAGCTTGTCCTGTTCAGTCAGAACTATTCTCTTTTGCTTTCCTTATTCTTGAGACCCTTTATGCTTCAAGTCATTTTCCATTTGATTCTTTCCCAAAATTAGTGTCAGGAAATGTTGTCACTTCTCTCAGAGGATAGAAACAGGGACACAGATGGACTTTTTCCCAGAACTTCTGGGTTCCCAAAATGGGTCCACCAGGCTCTCACAGGCCCATGTGGGGCCAGCAGGATCTGCTGTCTGTACCTGATGAGCTGTTGGCTTTTTTAGGGTCTCCTTGACTTCCTACATTTGATGATGATGATGAACTTGATGCTACTTGGCATATTTTTGATGCTGGCAATAATGATGATAAATAACATTGACTGAGCACTTTGCATGAGCCAGGCTCAGTTCTAAGAATGATATGTGTTTCTATTTGATCAAACCACCATCATCTCTCCTCTGGGTTACACAATAACTTCCCATCTGGGCTCTCTGCCTTCACCCCTGCCACCTACCATCTATTCTTTGCAAACTGTCCAGAGAGATCCTTTTAAAACATGAGGCAGATCGTGTCAACCCTCAAAGGTTTTTAATGTCTTTTATCTTACTCTGAATAAAAGATAAAGCTTGTACAATGGCCTATAAGCCCCTCATCATCTGGAACCCCATTATTTCTCTGATTTCATTTTTACTCTTTTCCCTCCCCTGTAGACACACTGGCCCATTGGATACTTAGCAACTCTGACAAGCACACTGCTGCTCAGAGTCTCGCTCCCCTGCCCACCCCATTCTGTCACCTCTTCCAGGTCTTTGCTCGATCACCTTGGTGAGCCTGCCCTTCCCTGATCATTCAGTATACAACAGCTCCCTTGCTCTGTCAGTTTCCAGTTGCTTTTCTTCATATGCTTCCACCACCTACCATTTTATATACTAACTTTTTTGTTATTATCTGTCTCTGTTCCCTCATGAAAATAGGAATTTTTTTTATTCTATGCTAAGCACATAAGGCAGTGACAGAGACATATCAATGAGTATTAACATATGTCGAGTGAATGAATGAATATTTATTCATTTAATAATCTCAATCACCTTGTAAGGTAGATACAACTGCTATTTCCATTTTTACAGATGAAGAAGCGAAGGCAATGTTATAGCCCACCTAAACCAGCAACCAGCAATTGGTTCAAGAACACATAACGAGTAAATGCAAGATGGAACAGGTCAATCAGGCTGGCAAACAGGCTCTAGTGCTGAGATTCTCTTCCTCCCCCGCCCCACCACCACTTTCCTGCTCCACTGCTTGGGGATTCCCTTTTTCTCATTAACCACCTGGTCTTCTGCCCTGTCCCTCTGCCTTCCTCTCTGCCCTGGAATTCAGACTGGACAGAGTAGAAGCAAACCCGTTTCCCTAGCTCTCTCTGCTCAAGCAGCCATCTCTGCATTTGCTGCTCCCAGGGTTGCCCTGCCCTGCCCAAGTTGCCAAGGCAGAAGTGATCAGAGATGTGGTATATATACATAATGGAATATTACTCAGCAATCAAAAAAGATAAACTCATGCCATTCACAACAACATGGATGGAACTGGAAGGGATTATGCTTGATGAAATAAGTCAGAAGGAAAAAGAAAAAACATTAAAAGTTTTCACCTATAGGAGGAATATAGGGAAACTGAACATGGGGTCAGAAAAAAAAAACAAAACTAGAAGGCAAACTATAGAACTGAGACAAAACACAGGGGAGGAGGTGGGAGACGGGTTCAAAAAGGGGAGGGAAAATCTCAGGAGACTATAAGGACGGTTCACAGGTGATTTCGTGGTGGGAATTTTGTGGGGATTACACCGGAGGAGAGAAATTAAACATCATACAAAAATGAAAAATGATGCAAATAAAAAAATAAATATAACTAAATTGAAAAAAAAAAAGAAGTTCCCCATCCGCAGGGACTCCCCTGCTTCAGCCCTACCACCAAAGACTGTAGAAGGGATGATGAAAGTAGTTGAAATGGAGACGCAATTGCTCAAAAGCTTTAATCATTTCTCTTCTCCCCCTGAAAATCTTCCCCGTCTCCATCCCAGAGACCTGAGGTGCACAGGTGGACAACATCAAGATGGTCTGACCTGGACAATTTGATCCTGCTGTTTTAACAGCACTCCACAAAATGGCTGTGGTAACAATTTCTTTTTGACTTTTTGTTTTCACGATCATAATTTTATTTTTAAATTTACGTTCAGACATGTTTGTTCTTTGCAGCATTTAGTTCTTTGGGTTTTGACAAATGCACCTGTCAAGCATCTAAATCATGCAAGTGACGCAGACTAATTCTGTTACTGTCCCGGATCCCCCTGTGCTGTCCGCCCATAGTCAGTCTCACCCCCAGCCCTGAACGTGGCGATCATTGGTGTGCTCTTGACCCCCATAGTTTCCCCTTTTCCAGAACGTCATACAGTCAGGAGCCTGGAGCATACTGCCTTTCAAGTCAGGCTCCTTCCACTTAGCAGAAGACCTCTGAGATTCATTCATAGTTTTGTTGTGTGCCTCCGCAGTCACTCCTTGTAGTGCTGAGTAGTTTTCCACAATGTGGATATGCCACTGTTCGCTATTCATTCACCCACTGAAGGACAGAGGAATTGTTCCACTCTGGCGAAGACGAATAAAGCTCCTCTATTCATTCACGTGCAGGTTTTTTGTGAACATAAGTTTTCATTTTTCTCTGGGAAATACTCAGGAGTAAGGTTATTGGTTCTTGTGGTAGTGTCTGCTAACTTTATAAGAAACTGCCAAGTTGTTTCCCAGAAGAGCCTCACATTTTGATTTCCTACCAGCACTCTGTGAGAGTTGCATTCCTCAGTGGCTCTTTAAATTGTCAGTTCAAAAAAATTTTAGCCATGCAAGTGAGTGTGTTGTAGCATATGACTAACAATGTGGAACATCTTCTTTTGCGCTTATTTGCCACCCTATGTCTTCTTATCTGCCATCCTATATCTTCTTATTTGCCATCCTATATCTTCTTCAAGGAAGTGTCCACGTGCCCTGTATGAAAATTGTTTTGTTCTTTTATTTGTGTTAAATTGCCATGCATCCTAAGAATTTTGCTCCCTGCCCACAGGGCCTAGGAGAAGATATTGTTTTAAGGGTTTTCCATCAAGGACCCTCGCCAAGTGTTGAAAAGGTTTATAAGGGGTGGATGTTGTCTAGTACTAAGACCCACAGCAACTATAGTCTATTCTTCATAGCTGAGAATATTCTTCAAGGCTACCTAGTCCAATCCTATTTCTGTGAACTTTAAAACTAAAAATGACACCCAAAGAGAAGTTTTTGCCCAGATTCCACCACCAGAAGGGTCCTGAATAAGATCAGAAACTTAGACCCTCTAATTTCATTTCTCTCCACGGGAGACCCAGATACCTGTGAGCGGTTGCAGATATATCAGTGGTCCCAGCCCCCGGGAAGTTGTTGGGAAGAATGGAAGAAATTCAGAACAATGCTAGGAAGAGAAGGCACTAAAGGATATGTGTTTCTGGATTGCTAAAAATGCTGGAGGAAATGGAGAGGAAAGATGGAGTGAGTTGAGCAAAGCTTCCTAGAGGAAGGGCACTCTGTGGCTCAGTAGGGAAGCATGCAGTCGGTGACAGTTACTGTGAGTGCTGTCTCCTATGGGATGGTGTGCACTGGTGTGAGTACAGTATAAGTGGGACAATGGCCATATTTTCCAATCTGGGGGTGCACACGAGCAACTGTAAGGTTCAAAGTGAGTTTTTGTTTGGTATATTATTGTGGCAGTGTCCAGCTCTTGCTTAGCCCTGTATCTTTATCTCCCTCATCTCCTGGGCTTCAGGTGGGGAGCATCCAGGTGACCCCTTCCAGAGTCCAAACTGCAGCTTCTGGCCCTTAAATCCAGTGAGCAGTGAGTTTCTCGGATTTGCTTCTAGTTGAAATCAATATTTGCTGAGAAGAATGCATCTTTATTTTAGCAGCCAGTTCTCAGGGAGAATTGCTCTAAAACAAACCTCCAAACCCACAGACTTAATGTGTCCTAGTTCAGTTGTTTAGTAAATCTCTGTACAGAGAAAAATCCATTAGCTGACAGGGGCATGGGTGGGGGTGGGGACGTGGAGAGAAGCAGAAGGTCTGAGTGAAGCTCAGTAGCAGAGAGGGGAACTCTGAGCCCAGGGGGGCCCAAGGGAGCCCAGCCCAGGACTTCCCCAGCTTGGAGCCAGGAGGCACAGTCAGGGTGTCACCCGCAGAATGAATGGGAAATGCAATGAGACCCTGTCCCCAGCATCCGCCTGGGGAAGTGTTTTCTAATTGCCAAGTGTCCCATTCTAAATCTACAAGGAGGAGATCGATTTTCTTTTCAGCAGGACTGGGGGAAAGCAATCATTTACCCCAGAACATGGGCTTTAATGAATCTGTGAAACATATGAGGTCACCCTGATTACATCTTTCCCTGACAGCCTAGGATAGCTCTGCAGCCCAGGGAAGACTTACTGAATGAGGAGGTTTTGCGAATCCAGTTCTTTTCCAGCTTGCTGCCCTCTGCTGAGTCAGGGTGTGCCCACCTGCAAGGCAGATCTGGGTTTAAGCCCAGCCTTGGACACATTGTGGACAGGTAGGAGGAGGCAGGGGAGAGAATCACACGGACCCAAGACAGTGTCCAGGTTTGCCACTTTCCAGCCACATGTCTCTCGACAGCAGCATAACCTTTCTGAGCCTGTTTCCTCAAGAATCCCTAGAGACAGGGCCTCCCTGGTGGCCCAGCCATTGAGCGCTGTGCTGTGGAGCTGTCGGCAGCAGCGATGCGAGTTCGATGCCCAGCCCGGGAGACTCCCACATGGTGCTGCAGACCTCTCCTGCCTCGCCCGCTGCTCCCCTCAGCAGTGTGTTTCTGATCTGCCTGTTCTGCTCCCCACTCTGTCTCTGGTGAAGCCTCTCGCCACCCCACACCTCTGGTCTGTACCCCAGCTTGTATGTATAAATAAATAAATCTTTAAAAAAAAAAAGAATCCCTAGAGACAGAATTGTGGGGATTCAAGTCCATATATTTAGAGTATCAGGCATAAGACAACCTACAGACTGGGAAAAGATAGTTGCATATCTTTTGTGCATATTTGCACATCTACAAGGGGTTAAATTTCAAAATAGATAAAGAACTCATGCTACTCAACAATTAAAAAAACAAACAAACTCTAATCAAATGGCAAAAGACCTACTCCAAACACATTCTGATGGCTTTACAGATACATAAATAATGTTCAATATCAGGGAACTGCAAATCAAAACCACAATGAGATCTCACCTCACCCCTGTAAGAATGGCCCATCTCAAAAAGATCAGAAGCAACTAATGTTGGTGAAAATATGGAGAAAAAGGAACCTGGATCTACTGAAGATGGGAATGTAATCTGGGGCAGCCTCTACGGAACATGATATGGAGATTCCTGAAAAAAATAGGGTCCAGCTATACCACTGCTAGGTATTTACCCAAAGACTAACATGAGATTTTTATCCAATATGAGGTATTTACCCAAACAATAATATGAGTAGTTGTGTGCACGCACTGATCGCAACAGCCAAGTCATGGAGCCAACCTGAATGCCCAGCAACACACTGGAGAAAGAAACTGTGCAATGAACACTCCATGGAGCCCTACCCAGCTGTTAAATGAGATGAAGTAGTGCCTTTTGGGAAAACGTGGCTGGATCTTGAGGTGATTATGCTTAATGAAGAAGATCAGAAAGGGAAAGACAGTTACCAGATGGCTTCATGCATTTGTGGGCTATAACAACCAAAGAAAACAAACTGGTAGAGCACAGCAGAATCAAGTTTTAGACGATGTGAAAAATGCACCAGTTACTAGAGGGAAGGGGGGTGAGGGGCAAGGAGTGGGGAGGGGGAGGGACTAGGGCCTGGGCACCAGAGTTTTCCTGGCGGGTGAATGAAGCATGAGCACATATGACAGTGCGAGGTTCTCCCCAAATTATATAATTTTCTAAATGGCTGCCAAATTAACAACAACAAAAAAAAAGAATCAGGCATATAGTAATAATAAGACTAAAGGGAGTAATAATTGTAATATTGCCAATTTAGCACCTCAGTTTATCCTCTCTGTATAATAGATAAAGAACTCATGGGAAATAGATTCCCTCTCTGTTATTTAATTTTCAATTGATCATTAACTTCCTGTAGAGACCGGGACAGATATACTGTGTGATTCTGAGTGATAGACTGAGTGATAGTTGTTTCACAATTAACTGGATAGATAAGGGGAAGGATAAACCCATCAGGGCCTGGTAGTGGCAGGTGGGGGGGGGTCTCCTTCCATGATCACTCACTATAGGTGAGAAATGAACTCAGTAGATGAGAACAAGACTTATGAGAAGAGTCTGGAAAATATGCCCCTTTGCCTCTGAAGTGTCCAGTTCTGTCCTACTGGATCCAAGTTCGGATGTTACATATTTACCCTCATCTCCTAATATTTTAGATGGAGCAGCCAAAACTCAGAGATAGGCAGCAGCTGGCCTGGGATCACCAGCCTGCTGGTAACAGTGCGGTCTCAAATCCAGGGCTGCAGGCCAACATCCCCAACCTTTTCTCCACTGGTAGGTTTCTGTTTTCTCCTGTACCTTTCTGGAGTTGGCCCAGGTCACCCAATAGCTTGGAGGCAGCAGCCTGAGACTGAAAGGGGAGATGAAAGTCTAGGTGGTGGTGATGAAGAGGGAGGAGGGAGCAGGGGAAGAGGTATTTTTACCTTGAATTATTTTTATTAAATGTCACAATGGCTTTGCAGTACTTGGGATCCAAGTAGACAAATCAATGAAAATAATTATAGCGAACATCCTGCCTTTCTACTTCCCTCCTCCTCCCACCTCCACAGCTCCCTTGGACTCACAGAGAGGTTGGCCGGCTCAGATTTGCACTCCAGCCTCAGGGAGAACAAGGGCAGCAGCCTTTTCTGACCTCTGCCTTCTCTTTGCTTTGTTTGCAGGCAGCTCAACTTAATTCAAGGCTCAAATCTTAGAGAGAGGAGCAGCCAGCAGCAACAGCAGCAGGAAAAATGAGCCATAGGGCAGAGAGAGACAAGCAACTCCTACAGGGACTTAAAAACTGGGAAGAGGGCTTTTATTCTTAGAGCCCATTTATGGCTTAGAAATAAACATTCTAGCAAGCCTTACATCTTTAGTCAGGTTAGTAGTCAGTTGCATGAATGAAAACAGCAGGAGTTAACCATCCATCAGCCATCAATCCACCCTTCTTTTCCTCCCTCTACCCACCTTCTTACTCACCCATTCACTCATTCACCCATCTAACCAACCATCCACTCCCACCCATACTTCCACCCATCTATCCACCCTTTTTCAATAATTCAATGAGCATTTACTGAGGATCTCCAGGAAATGCCATTGTAGTGGAAAGGGGATGGTAGTTCTGTTCAAATTCTCTCTGACTCCTTGATTTGACTTCCAGATCCACCCTATCCTAACTGCCCAGGAAAGCTGACCTGTATGCTCAGCTCAAGTGAGTTCCCTTGTCCCATCTGCTGGTGCTTATCCCATGGAAAACATCAATAGGAGATGAAAAGAGAGAGGAGAACAAGAGAGAGAAGTTTTCCGTCATCTTCCCTATCAGGCCCCTCAATTGAAGGTCACAGTCTTTGATAGGTGACCCTCTCCACATAACCCTTTTCAGCCTTGGATGCTGGGAATCATCCCTTTAGACAAAGGCACCTGCAGTTACCTGCCCTCAGGTACTTTCAAACCCCTTGTGATTTTCCTGTACTCTGCCCATGACTTTGCAAACAACCATTTTATTAAACTTTTCTCAGGTTATTTAATTTTCAATTGATCATTAACTTCCTGTTGAGACATGGACAGATATACTGTGTGATTCTGAGTAAGTTATTTTACCTCTTTGAGTCTCAACTTCTCCATGGGCAAAATGGGAGTACGAAATCTATTTCCCATGATTACTATGAACTCAGGAAAGATAAGGTTGCATGACTAGTAGAGCTGGGAGGTGAAGCAAGAGATATCTAGGCCCAAGTCCAAACTTCTCACTGTCTCTTTTTTTTTAATTATTTTTTTAAAGATTTATTTATTTATGCATACAAGCTGGGGTGCAGGCCAGAGGTGTGGGTGGTGAGAGGGTTCACCAGAGACAAAATGGGGAGCAGAACAGGCAGATGACCCGAAATACACTGCTGAGGGGAGCAGTGGGCGAGGCAACGCAGGAGAGGTCTGCTGCCCCATGTGGGAATCTCCCTGGCCGGACATAGAACTCGCACTGTAGCTACTGACAGCTCCACAGTGCTGTGCTTAACCCGTTGCGCCACTAGGGAGGCCCTCACTGTCTCTTAAGATTAGGGCTCTGGGGTCTGTCTGTCTGGGACCAGTGACAACAGGTCATGTTATGGGACTCAAGGTCCCTCTCCATCCTCGCAAACCCTCCTGGCCAGGTTGGCATTAACACCTTGTACTCCTCACTCAGGTAGTGACTTGAGATCCTGTGTAGGAAAGGCAGTTAGCATCCTTCTTCCTACTGCGGTAGACAGTGTAAGAGAGGGTGAGTGTCAAATCCTCTCAGTAGTGACATTCAAGAAAAAGATGCTTTGGTGTTGGCTGATGTTGTCAAGGAAGTTTTGTCAAATTTCCTTCTTGACTTAGCACATGGTAAAGGGAAGAGGAGCTGGTGTTTGTTGGGAGCCTCCATGGGCTGGGGCACTTTACAAATGAATTCTCTTGTCTAATCTAGCAATCTGTGAGGCAGGACTTTCCATTACCATATTTCAGATAAGGAAACTGAAGCACAGAAAGTTTGAACAGCTCTTGCAAGGTCCAGCCAGTAAGGGGTGAGGTAGGTCAGGAACAATTTAAAGCTTGTCTGTCTGTCTGCAGAGTGTTTGTTTTCGCTGCAATATTAGCATAAAGAAGGGAAGCAATAGCCTATTTTATTTGCTCGGCAATTTATATTTCTTCCTGCATCTCCTGGAACTTTGGTCCATCTATTATACTCCCCTCTCTCCTGAATCTTCAGCCTTGCTCTTTTCCTTTTCCTTTTCCTTTTCTTTTTCCTCAGTGTAAGAATATGTTTAGGGTCTCCCTGGTGGCTCAATGGGTTAAGTCTTGGCACTATGAAGATCCAGAGCCACTGCAGAATGAGTTTGATCTTTGGCCAGGGAACTTCCCACACGGCACAGCAGACCTCTCCTGTCTCGCCTGTTGCTCCCCTCAGCAGTGTATTTCAGTCAGTCTGCCTGTTCTGCTCCCCACTCTGTCTCTGGTGAATCCTCTCATCCCCTACCCCCCACACCTCTGGCCTACACCTCATTTGCTTGAATGAATAAATAAATAAATCTTAAAAAAAAAAGAGAATATGTTAAATTTTCTTGTGTCCTTAAAAATAGTGCTTGCCCAATGCTGGTTCCTCTCTGGGCACCACTCTTTCCTCTCCCTCTCTTCCTCTCTTACTGCAGTCAGACTTCACCAATTCCTGTCCATCAACAGCCACCCATGACCTCCTGGTTGCCAACTTCAACAGGAACTATCTAGTTCTCCTCTTCTTCAGCTTCATTCATTCACTCAACATATATTATTGAGTTCATATTATGTGCCAAGCATAATTCTAGGCATAGAGGTAAAGCAATGAACAAAAAAGAATTTAAAAAATCGTAACTATTCTAGGGGGTCGGGGCGACAAACAATAAACACATATATACATAGTGTATCAGTGCCAGTAAATGCCATGAAGAACAAAATAGAACAAAATGAGAGAGATAGAAAGGGAGAAGAAAGCATGTTGTTTATGTGGTTTTGGAAGACCTCCCTAAAAAAGTGAGATTTATGCTAAGAATTGAAATGAAGGGAAGGAGAGGATGGAGACATATAAATACTGGAATGGGGGGCCAAGAGGAGAGAGCATATGCAAAGGCCCTGTGGTGGGAGCAGATTTGGTGACATCAAGGAGCAGCAGGGAGACCAATGTGTCTGGAGTGAGACACACTGGAGAGAGGAGAGAGTAGTTGGAGACAGGATCCGAGTTAACAGCTTCTACTCATAAAGAGACTTGCAGGCTGGGCTAAGAACTTTGGGTTGCTACTCTGAATGACATGTTTAAAAGCATCTTTCTGACTGTGGGGTGGAAAATAAAAGGAAGGGGGCAAGGGGACAAGAGGGTTGACCAGACCCCGTTTGCAAGATTCAGGCCATCTCCTCCTTGTAGCTCTAGCCTCTTATCTGATTGTGAGTCTCCCTGAACAAGTCTTGGACTTAGATGACCGCTCTTCCCTTCCTTTTCCCACCTGTGGATGCTGAGCCCCGGTTCTGTCATTGGTCCAGAAACCCCTCACTTCTGTCCTCACACAATCTTTGGCTCCCCTACCTGAACCTCAGTGGCTCTGGGCTCTTTTCCCCCAGGTCAAGCATTGCTTCTGTGCTCTAGATGTGTGTATACAGCTGCCTTCTTGATTCACCCATAAGGCTGCCTCGCCTTAACCCATAGCCTCAGCATCCATAACTATTCTTTTGCCCACCAATTCTGCTTCCTTTTATTGTATTCCCAGATTCTGCATGTCTCTCAGCATGAATGCCAGAGTCATGGTTTTCACTTCATGGCTCCCCCTGCCTCCCTCTTCCTAAGACCCAGTATGTCCCAAATCCCTCCCTCGACTACCTCATTTCACTCCCACCACTACCTCATTTCCTCACCGATATGGACACCACAGCCACATCCTCATCTGCCTCTTAAAGCACAGTCTCCCTCTCTAAACTTATCTTTGTTCTGCCCAGCATCCAGGGGCTCAATTTACAATATTCATGTGGCTCTGGGTATTTCCTGTCAAATTCCTCCAGTTGCCTTCAATTGCTTTCTAGATACTAACTCGTATTTCAGCCTCATCCCCCATGTCCTCTCCCAAACACTTCAACATTCAGCGGTTGCAAGTTTCCCACTGTCCCCCAAATTCCTCAGTGTTTCCACTCCTCTATGACTTTGCTTGTCTTCTTTGCCCTAGAAACCCCTCCCCCATCTCTGCCTGACAAATGTCTTTTCGTATAAGATTTCACTCAAAGACGGCATTTCTCTCAGGCCTCCTTCAGACTCCTGGGTGGAATTATTAGTTTCCTTTCCCACAGTTCTGAAACCCTCTGTTCCTGCCTTTATTAATTTATTGAACCCCAATTTGTGCCAGGCATTGAGCTGTGATACCTTTTGTAATTTCAATCCTCCATACACCTCTAGGGTGCAGTTAATACTGTCCCCGTTTTTAGTGAGGCAACTGCAACTGAGACAGGTTAAGATCTTAGAGCAACCTAGGGGCAGAAGACAAGGTAGAACCTAGGTTTTTGGGATCCAGAGCCTCTCTGCCAGGTAGCTTTTCCTTTGGAACAGCATCATCCTCTTTGTTGATATGTTTCTTTCCCCTGCTCTGTTCCTCAAGAGTAGGGCCATGACTTTCTTCTCTTTATGTTCTCTGCACTGCCTAACACAGTGCTTGGGAAGACCAGGGTCTACTAAGCATGTGTTGAAATAAGGAATTGTAAGTGCCCTCTCTGTCCACAGTCTCATGGAATCCTCACTGCAGTCCTGAAGCGGGCCATTAACACTTCCTTTTACAGCTCAGGAACTTGAGGCTTAGAACTTTAAAGAAAATTCTGCCACTCATAAGGGGGGAAGCCTGAGCTGCAGCTTTCCTGTTCTGAATTTGAAAAACCCAATGCTAAGGGCCTCAGGGTTGGGTTAGGACAGTTCCAGGAGCAACTTGCCAAGAAACAAAAAGTTCTCTGAGTGGATGAAGTAATGTTTCCAGAGCTAATAAAGCCAAGTTTCTTACCGCATTCTCCAAGGGAGAGAAATTAAGAGCACAGCTGCAGTCCTCATTGGCTCTGGGTGACCAGCAAGCCCAAGGTCAGTCTTGCCAGGGGATGTAATTTGCCCCGGCAAAGATCCATGGAGTGCTGCTGGTGGGAACAGCATTGTTCTAGGCCTGGCCAAGTGGCTGAGTTAATACCCCTGGCTGGTGATGACAACATGGGAAATAAACTCTTCAAAAAAGCCAACAAACTAGGCTGTTATAAATAGGGGGAAGAGAGGATGGTTGGGGATGCATATTAAGTATATGTCTATAATATATTTTTCACACTAAGCAATTTGTTAGCTTCCTAATATGTGTGTTCTGAGATGTTTGCAAATATGTTACAGAGCTTGGCAAATAGCACCAAAGGCCTGCTGGAGGGGCCACTCCCACTGTAAGCCCATGTTGCTTGTGGCTTTTAAATTCTCTCCTGTCTCTCTTAACCTAGGCCTGGATTGGTGGTCCCTAGGGCAAGTCATAATTTCTGTCACTGTGGGACAGAAGCCAGGGCATCAGCTGGCTCAGTGAGAGCGGGCCTCTTTGGAGGGGGATGGGTGTAGCATGCCTCAGGCTGTCCTAAAAGGCCTGGAGTGTCAGGGCTAAAGGACCTTCCCTAGCACCAGGCCCCAGTGCCCATTTTATGGAAGGGAAAGTTGAGCCCCAGAAAGGGAAAGTTCTTGCCTAAATTCACTTATTGGAGGTGACAGCGGAAGTGTCTAAGCCTGGGCCCTCCATTCCTGGGTATTATGCCCAGTGGTCAGAGTTTAGGGAAGAGGTTACATCCACCCCCAGGATCCCTGTGTTTTCGGCAGAGGCCAGAACCAGAAATCAGGAAACAAAGGAGGAGAGAGCATCCACCCCTCAGGCCTGTGGGCAGAATAAAATCCTTGTCTTTGTCCCCCTTCTCCTCCCGGCACCCTGCCTTCCAGAGTGAGGCCCAGCTCCAGCCACAGGGCCTGCTGGCAGGAGAGTTGGAAGCCTAGTGGAGGTAGATGACTCTCCTTCCTCCCCTGCTCTGGCTGACTTGCTGTCCTTCAGCCTGGCCTGAGGAACAGAGCCCGAGAACTTGCCTGAAGCAAAGGAAATCCCCACTCCACTTAGATTTCTTAATCTCCCTGCAGATCTTGGCTGGTTAACCTGGTGGGTCATTTTAATTTTCCAGAAGCTTTTTGACTTCCCTCGGATCCTTAATCAGATAACGGGATCTGTGTATGTGTTTATGTGCCTGTGCGCGTGCGCATAGGTGCCTGGACTCTCCTCTTCCTCCTCTCTACCCCTCCTTCTCTGCCCCCCTTCCACAGGCACTGTCTTCTTTTCTCTCTCTCCATAATCACTCCCCATCACTTCCAGGATGTTTCACAGAGTCTGGAGATAAGAGGAAGGAGAATTCATCTCAAAGCAAGTGGCAGCCCTCACACCTCTCTCCCCTGTGCCCTTTGTGGCTCTTCCTGCTGTTTTGAAAGTGGATTTGGCAAAGTGTTTTCTTGGAGCAGGAAGGGGACTTCTGTCCCCTGCCCCTGAGGTCGCCTCTGGAATGTGCTTTGTTAGCCCTGCTCTGTTGTCACTGGGTCTGCCCTTAACTGCAGTCACAAACCAGTCACGAACCAGCCTCAGATTGCACAGGAAGCACCACTGGATGCAGAGGCATGCCAGTGGCTTGCAGGCACGGTGGCAATGCCTGGGGAGAGTGCCCACTATGACGCCTCGAATAGCTTGTCTCCTGATACTCAATACTAGTTGGGAAGCTGTTGTCTTTCCCTCTGAGCCTGTCTGTCCGGTGAAGCAGCGCAACACGACTACTGTCAGTAGCCTCCCTCTGTGCCCACCCAGTCTGTGGGCATTCTTCTCCAGCCTGGGGGCCTTGCTCTGTGGCGGGGGGGCGGGGGGGAGAGGGAGGTGACTTTTCCGCACAGCAGGAAAAAGGGGAGGAAAGGCAACCAGTTCCTTGCAGACCTCTCTCTGTGCCTGTTAGTCTCGCCGTGCTTGCCTTGGTACTTGGCATGCCATCTGCACAGAATAGATGTGCGTGGTTCTCAGCTGAATGATCTGTTGATGGCCTTGGGCTGGACCCAGTCCCTTGGAAAAGGGCTCTGGATCTGGTACATTCTACCATATCCTGTCAGCATGCTCATTCTCTGTGCTGGACATTGCTGGTGTTTAAGGCACCGGTTCTGACTCAGGAGCTCACCTAAGAACCGTGGCGAGAAGGAAGTGAAAGCACACCCAGGGGCTGTCCAGCATATGGATCAGCACCTTCCCGCATCTTGAAATCAGATCATATGCACTCTCTAGGGCCCTTGGAGAATCACCGTGACTGGCCTACTGTTTACTAATTAGGTAACCAAAGCCTCAGGGAGGGCTTGCCCAGGGCTTTACTCCCATTTGGAACAAAATTAGGAGGCAAACTCATTGTGGATGACTCCCAGTTCAGTGCTCTCTCCATAATAGCTCAATGCCAGTGGCTGGAGAGGTAAGACCTGGACAGAAGAAATGTAATCATGGAGCAAAGCTGGGATCAGGCATAGATGGGTTCTCAGGACTGACATGAAGTGTTCTAAGGATGCAGGAAAAGAAGGCCCCAGAATTTGCAGTCTTCAATCTTTAATGGTTTGTCTATAATTTCATATGTTCCTTTGCTCATTTATTCATTCAATGAATATGTTTAGCACCTCTATATGGTAAGCACAGGAAGTTAACTAGACTGAGTCCTTGCAAGAAAGGAGATCACAGTTTCGTTCTGATTCCTCTTTCATTTTGTTTCCTTGGCTTAATTCTTTAGGGATCAAATTAGCCCTCTGGATAATGTTGCTGTCCCCCTCAGCTACCTGGAGATCTAGTTTTGAGCCCCTATGGGTAGCACATCTTACCTGGCCCAGGCCCTTTGCCTGATGTACAGCTTAGAATAGTGGCACAATTAGCATCCATCCCGTGATGTCAGGAGTGTGTAAGTGGCTTACCTGTCCCTGGATCATCTAGAGCCCCTATTCTTCCTGTTGCCTCAGCCATGTTCAAAGCAGGACAAACTCTGTTGCCATGGAGGGAGGAATGCATGGGAAATCAGCCACATGTTCTGTCTGCCTACTTCCTGCTGCCATATTGCCTCCTGCCCAGAACACCTTATTTAGCCTGCTCCTGCTCTTACTGGTCAGCCCGGACCTCCTCCCATTGAGGCTTCAGTTCTGCTTGCTCTCTGACTGCAGCCATCCATTATCTGGTCCACAAGTCTCTGACCTAGAGCCAGTGGGGCCAAGCCAAATCCCCAGAAATCTTCATGATTGTCTGTTATTCTAAGCCCCGAGGTGAATAGGCAGGGAGAAGTGGACCGACGCTTAGGAGCTCAAGAAATCCTTTCCTGCCTGTGAGCTGAGCATGAGTCCATGGTAACCCCAGTAAGAGGTCACATGCTAGCTGCTAGCTTGATCTCTTCCCAGGAGCGGGAGGAGGAAACAAGTGGCAGATCCCACCATGGTCTGGAGGTGGGCTGGAGTCTCTGACATGCTTGTTTTGGTGCCTGGGGGTAATGGGCATTCCTGGCTGTATCAGCATTGTCTCTTCCTGGTGTCCCTTCTCTCTGCCCCTTGTTCACTCTGCTTCTATTATCAGTGGGTGAAGAGTGGGTGAAGTGGAAAATAACCTAGCTTTTAGGGGAAATGTGCGTCCCGGATCCTTTTTTGGCTGCTAATGGAACCAGCAGTCCCCACCCAGCCATGTGAGCTTCCCTGACCCTCTGAGACTGGGAGGTGGAGGCCAACCAGGGGCAAGGACTTTACTCAGTTCTTTTCCCACGGGTATGGCGCTGACATCATGCAGGGAGTGCAGAGCAACAGAGCAATTGATTTGGAGGCGGAGATTTGAGCTTAATAATCACAGCTTCCATTTATTGAGCGCCTCCTGTGAGTCAGACAAAATGCAAGTTGTTCTAGTTGCATTATCTCATTTAATCTTCTCACTAGCTCCGGGAGGTAGGTAGGGATTGATATCATCTTTCTTTGTGGGAATTGAAGCTCAGAGAAGTTAAACACCTTGTTCATCGTCATACAGATAGAGAAGGAAAGCACTGAGGTCTGAACCAGGACTGGCTGAGTACAGATTGCATTTGGAGTGCTGCAGGCTGTGTCCAAGAGGACAGAGACGTGTGATTTCTGTAGCACAGGGCCTCAAACCTGTTCCTACCTTGGATGATCAAGGAAGGCAGGCAGGTGTACCACTGACTGAGAGAGGGTCTTTATTCCGACAGGAGAGGGTTTCTGAGGCAGCCTCTGACTTCAGAGTCTGAGAAGCAAACGGGACCCTCATTAAGGGGACCCCTGGGTCAGAGCCAGGTATTTAATTTGAACCTTTCGAGCTGTCTTTAAAGTCACTTTTGCTTTTTCCCTACGGTCACACTCTACAAAGTCCATGTCTACATCTAACCTTTGGGGTGTTGACTACCTGTGTTGGGCTCAAGAAAGTCAGCTCTGGGGAGACCCAGGGATAGCCCTATGTTGAATGGGTGAGGTGAGCGGAGGCTGCACATGTCCTTGGAGGTGAGCATGGAAGATCTGAAGCCAGCTGGAGCTTGTGAGAGGAATGGGGTGTGGGGAGCAGACCTGCAGCAAATTGGAGGCCAGCTAGGCAGTGCTTGGCACTTGGCAGGGGCTGAGAGTGGCTGCTTGAAGGGGTGCACGTAGTAGGTGGTAAACTCTGGATTGAGAACAAGTAGGTTCCCTTCAGAGGATTTATTATTCTATATTGGGAACTCCCTTTGTATAAAAAGGAAACAAATGACTATTTTTAGAGCATCTACTCTATATGAGTGCCCTGCTAGGCAATCTCATATATTATCTCAGCTAATCTGGGCTTTCAGCAAGCCTCCCTATGGGGAAGCAACACACAATGACCCCCCCCCCCAAAGTCCCACTGCCTGCAAAAGTTTGGGTCCCCATCATTTTCCCAGGAAGCCCTGTGGAGTCCATTCTCCAACTCCCTCTTTAGCTTCCTTCATTTCCATCTTCCACTTTTGAGGTAGTGTCTCTGATGGTCTTGATAGCACATCCATCCCTGAGGATCTGGGGTGGCCTTCAGGGAGGTGTACACAGATGCCTCCTCCTGGTTCCTGCTCCTGAAAGCTTGGAGGCACCACAGGGTTGTAAGGAGACCTTGGACTCTGGGTCCACAGACCTACTTGCCATTTCTCAGGCTTGCTGTGTGAGCTGGAAAAACCACTCCCTGCTCTGAGGCTGGGTTCCAATGCTGGTGATGGTGGTCTGGAAGAACTCAGTGCCTTCTTGGTTTCCCCTTGCATTTCTGCTCTGTTCTGTGTTTTGTCCTCTCCTTGCTTCAAGGCATAGGAACCAAGTGGTATCTGTGACTCCTGGCTCTACCACTTTCCAACACACTATGCAAGTTACTAACCTCTTTGAGCCTCGACTTCCACATTCATAAAGTAATGCCCACCTGGCGGTGGGTGGTTGTGAAGATTAAATGAGATCATGTGTGTAATCATGAAACAAGCTCAGTCCAGAGCCTGAGGTTCAGCTGATGTTCATCCTCATCCCCCTCATCCTCTGCCTCCTTCTCACCCTTACTATCAGCGATCCCTGTGGCCATTGCTCTCAGCTCCCGACAGCTGCCCCACCAGAGGGCTGACAAGTGACAGGACCTTGTCCTGCTCTTGTGGAAGTAGCAGTCACCCTCTCATTCTACTCTGTCTCACTCTCCAACCATCGATATAGTTCCCCACCTCACATTCCATGGTCATTTGGTTTGATCTCAGTCAGTCCTATCTTCTGGGGCAGTGGCAGAAGGACTGTCTGTCTCTGAGTTTCTGGGAAAGGGGAGAGAAAGTCCCTGGAAAAGAGAAACCACAAAGACACTAGAATAGATGAGCTGAGAATATCAACTATGCCAGCCTAGCCTGGGTAGCGGGCCTGGGGCAGGGGCTGGTCCAAGAGAAGCGAGCCTGGGTGGGCCTGGGTGGTCATGCCGTGCCTCTGAGACTGCACAGATTACCTGTCTCCCTTTTCTGGGAGATGGACAGGCAGGACCGAACCATCTCTAAGGCATCCAGGAGCCTGGGTTTGGTCGGAGCATCTGTGCCCACTTCTGAACATCTGCCTCCATTTTGATCTGATTACTCCTATCCTCTCTCTACTGGCAAGAAATGGCAACTGCTTTCTACAATCTTAATTAAGACACATTTTTGTTTTTATTTATTTAGCACCGGGCTGGGAAGAAGTGTCTCTAGTGCACAAGTGAGAAGTGACAGGTGAGGAGGTGGGGGCAATGTTAAAATAACCTCACTTTTAGAGCTACTGCCAGTTGCGCCCCCGACCCTGAAACCTTCAAGAACCCCCTACAGCCTGGCCATATCATCAGGCCTCTCCTTGATTTCAGTCAGAGTTCGAGTCCCTCCTCCATCATTTAGGAGTCCTGAGACCTTGGCCAAGACACTTGGTCTTTTAAAAGGCTCAGTTTCCTCATCTGTAAAATATGGTTGATAACCTTGCCTTTCAGAATGCATGTGATGTAAGTGATATCCCATAAAGCCTCTAACCTGGTGCCAGACATAGTAGGGCTTAAGCATTTTCTTGGTGATTTCTACCAACCTCCCCAGTGTCATGGGAGGTGTGTACTAATCTCCTCCCCATCTCTACATGAGGGAAGTAAGGCATGGAGAGAGAAAGTGACCTGCCTAAGTGCAAGGAGGAAGGTCAAGCGGCTGAGGCTTCATGTCCACTCATCTCTCCCTCGTCCTGGTCATCCTTGCCCAGAGGCCCTGCCCTTTGTCCAGGCCAGATGCTTGCTGTGCCCACTTCCCTGCAGCTCTGCTTTTGCTCCCAGCCCCCAACCCCCCCCCCCAAGCCCTGTCCCCTCTGCCTGGCTCCACGATTTAAGGTTGTTTCTAGTGCTGCCTCCTTTAGAAAGCCTTTTCTGATTTGTTAGCAGAATGGAATTTCTCTCCTTTCTCTGAATTTGTGTCTTGGATTTTCAGTCCAAGGATTTGGGCTAAAACACTAACTCTGCTACCGAACTGCAGGATATGAACACAGATCATATGACCACAGGATATGACCACCTAGGCCCTCGACCTCAGTTTCTGCATCCAAAGCATGGAGTCAGCCAGTCCTTGGCGCAAAAGTGCCAACTTTTGTGGTCCCTGGTAATTTATTTAAATGAGTTTCTGTGTCCTCCATTATTATGAGTAGAAATATTTGCCAGGGGCCCTGCAATGTGAGAGTGGGTGGTTTAACCACTGTGTTCCGGACCCATGCTGCCTGGGCTAACTCCTAGCTCAGCCACTCGGAGAAATGCTGGCAAAGTGACCTAACATAGGTGTGCTCCAGCTGTGACACGGGGATGCTGGTAACAGCACTTGCAGGCAGTGGTGCTGTGAGGGTTAAATGAAGTTGTCCGTGTCAAGGCCCACACTTAGTAGGAGCACACTAAGAAGTAGTGGTTGCTACAACAGCCCAGGAATGTTTGGGGATTAACTGAGACTGAGAAAGTACTTTGTAAATTCCCAAGCTCTGGACCAACACTATCGATTGTTCTCCTGTGCCTTGGTTTACCATTTGTATCTGGTCTCATCCCCCTTAGAAGCAGAGCTCAAGCCCTGTCTATCATCAGGCATGAATCGGGCTCTACTTGGACAGGCAGCCCTGCCTCAGTTTCCCTGAGGGCCCCAGCAACAGCCACATTGAAAGTTAAGGTTTGCTTCCTGGGCTGGTCCCCGTTGGCTCTCTTGGGGCTCCCTGTCAGTGCCTCCTGGACAGGCCCACCAGCATCTCTGGAGATGCCAGCAGTGTACCCCATTTTGACCCAGAAGTCCACTGCAGGAACAGGCCTGCCTGGTGGGAGACGGGAAGTCTTTCCCTCTGGCTTTTTCTGTGAATCCTGCCCTTCCTGGGCTGAGATCTTCCGTGACCCCCTTGCTTCCTGGGAACACGCCTTGGGGCAGCAGGAGGACTGGTGGGTATGGCACGAGGGTTTCCCCCTTCTGCAGTTCCATTTATTCTTCCAGCAGGTCAGTGAGCTGTGGAGCTAATTCAGAGAAATGCCGAGGCAGCAGCGGCAGCTGGGCACCTCTCGCAGCCCATCAGTCAACCATCAGGGCGCTAACCGGGGCAGGCAGCCGGGCTCGCTCATTATAGGGGGCGTGGGGAGGGGGCCCTAAGTGAAGCTGACCCTGGAGCCCTGCCACAGTCTCCCAGAGGCTGCTGTGGTCCAGCCCAGCACGCCCTGGGGGGCAGACGGGAGTCAGCTGTGTTCAGGGGGAGAGAGGTCCTCCCGGGGTTCAAATCCCAGCTCGCTTTCACCAGCTGGAAGACCGAGGCAAGTTCCTTGACCTCTCTGAACCTCAACTACCTTTTCTGTAAAATGGGCACAGCAACAATACCTGCTTTACAATGCTCTTGGAAGGATTTTAAAAAATTAGCATGGAAAGCACCTCATCAGTGTTTGGGTCACAGCGAGTACTCCTATGTCCGTAATAATGATGGACAGATTATAGATAAGGCTCCCCTGTCCAAAGTGGCCCACTTTGGGCATTGCCATATCTGAACTTCACTTTTCCACCTGGGTACATGTGGAAACAACAGACCCGTTGTAGGATTATTCTCACTTAGTTTCCATGGATGTTTTGGCACACCTGTGTGCCAGCTGACGGCTTGTACTGAAACCAGGAGAAACAACTTGAATAGGACCAGCCCCCTGAAGACTCACAGGTGGACAGATGTGGCCCATGAGGACCAACTGGGAAACCAGGGGATAGGCATGGAAGGGCACAGGGAGGGAGAGATTGCACAGGTGGAGCCCAGGGCAACTTCTCCAGGGTGATAAATGGAGGTGTCAGGTAGGACCAGAAGAGGCCCCAAGCTGGAGGTGGGGAGTTGAGGAAGGTGGGGGTGTGTGTGGGGAGGGGGCAGAAGGGTAGGGGGGATTGGTGATCCAGGTGGGTAGAGGGAGAGAAGTCTGCAGTTTTTGCAGTGTCAGACTACAGAGGGCCTTGAATGCCAGACGTAGGACCCCAGCAGCAAGTAAAGGGCATTTGAGGCACGGACCTCATGACCTCATCCCAGTGGATAGGGTGTTGGCTCAATGCATATTGTACCGTGAGGAGGAAATATGCCTAGTTTTGCAAAACTTGATAGTCTAGAGCTGACGCAGAGCTGCTGGATGAGCATGGATTCTCCTGCCACAAATGGCTGTACAATAATTTCCTTTAAATAACAAGTCTCCTCAGTGTCCTTCCTTCCTGCCTGCCTGCCTGCCTTTCTCCCTCCCTCTCTCCTCTCCTTCCCTCCCTCCCTTCTTCTATCCCTCCCTTCCTTTCTCCCTTCCCTCTTTTCTTCCTTTATTCCCTCCTTCCCTCTTTTTTTCTCTTTCTGGAAATAACACTTGGTACACAAGATATAACAGAGCTCTGCATTGAGCTCCTGGCTATAGCTTCTTTCTTCCTTTTTAAAAATGAATTGTGGTAAAATGCACATAACACAAAATCGACCCTCTTAGCTATTTCTAAGCGTACAGTTCAGTAGTGGAAGCTCCTTCACATCATGCTCAGCCAAACCCCAGAACTTCTCAGCCTGCAGAAGAGAAACTGGATATCCACTGACCACTCCCTCCCCATTGCCCCCTTTCAGCCCCTGGCCACCACCCTTTCTGTCTCAAGGATTCTGACTACTCAGGTCACCTCATATAAGGGGAATCACACAGTATTTGTCTTCTCATGACTGACTGACCTCTCCCAGCATATTGTCCTCCAGGTTCAGCCATGTGGTAACCCGTGTCAGAATGTCCTTCCTTTTAAGGCTGAAGAACACCCCACCGTGGGCTTCTACCATGTCTTGTCATCCATTCATCCTTCCACTCATGGACATTTGAGTTACTTTCACTCCGTTGCAATTGTGAATAATGCTGCTGTGAACACAGTCACACAGATACCTGTTCACGTTCCTGCTATGCCATTCTTTCTGGTATAAACCCAGAAATGGAATTGTTGGATCATATGGTAATTCTAGTTTTAATTTGTTAGGGAACCACCTATTTCTGGCCAGTGACTCTTAGCCATAAGAGGAAACAACGCAGATGCCCCCAAATAGATGACTGGATCAAGAAAATGTGATACATATACACAATGGAATACTATTCAGCAATCAAAAAAGAGAAACTCATGCCATTCACAGCAACATGGATGGGGCTAGACGGGATCGTATTCAATGAAATAAGCCAGAGGAAAAAGAAAAATATCGAATGGTTTCACTTAAAGGAGGAATGTAGGGGAACCAAATAAGGGATCAGGAACAAAAAATATAACCACAATAATAATGAAAAAACAATAAAACTAGCAGGCAACCATAAATAAGAGACATTCTGTGAGGGAGGGGAAGGAAAAGGGTTCAAAACGGAAGAGAAGAGCACAAGGGACTTTGATGATGGTTCATGGGTGAACTGATGGTGGAAATTTTACAGGGAATACCCAATGATGTTAAAGATATAATAACAAATATATATTAAAAAAAAAGAGAAACTTCAGGAACCACCCTTGTTTATGGACAGGGAAAGGAGGGCCCAGGGATGGGCCAGGGCAGTGGTTTCTCATGGGAGTTAAGGTCCAGTGAAGACTAGAAGCCAGGCTTGGGGCTCAAAATACGTGTGTCTGGTGTCTTTAATGACTGCTATGGAAACACCCCAGTGAGGTGTATTGATTATATAGATCAGGACCCATGAGCCGAGAGAGACAGGGACTTCTAAAGTCACACGGCCAACAAGGGCAGGTGGGTAGTCCGCTCCCCCGCCTCCACAATGCATTCCAGCCCCCACTCTTCCTATTCCCACCTTTCCTTCAGGAGCAGGGTCCTCCCCTCTGGCTCATCCCAGCAGGCTGATGGGGGAGGCAGCTGGTGCTGTGGCAAGAACATGACGTGGCGATACTAGGACTGGGTTGCAGCCATTCTCTCTGGTGGCCTCAGTTTACCCTCCTGCACAATCATGAAGGGATCTTGGGAGAGGGGGGTGGGCTGCACTTTGCTTTCCCCAAGTGAGGAATTCTGTTTCTGAGTGTGTTTACCAGTTCCCTCTGGTGGGTACACCCGCAGTTCTTAGGTTTGGCTTTCCCAGCTCCAGGAGTCTGTTTTACAGATGAGTAAATCGAGACCCTGGGAACAAGGAGCACTGCTAAGAGGGTGGGTGAGAGCCCAGGCTTTGAAGCTCCGCAGACAGAAGTACCCATCTTCTTTCTCTCCCTCCTCACCATGACTGGGAGGGGCTGGCGGTCCCCAATCCTGTTAATCCTGTGCTATTTGCCCCCAGGAGCCTCTCCTGGGAGTCCAAGTTGCTGGGGACCAAGGGAACAGCTGTCCCGAACACCCTCCACCTCCAGCTCTGGCGGAGGCCGAGCCTCCTGCATCAGCCTGCCACCCTGACTCATTAAGGATGCATGAGGTTCAATATGTGAGTGAGACCAAGAGGCGGCTGGGTCTATAATAAACTTCCCCATTTGGCCGGCCCTCCTGGCCTGCTGGCCGGCACTGTGGAAGCATTAGGTGGTGGCCAATATCACTTATTTATTACCAAGCACTTAGTCTGCTGTGCTGGGCTTCTGTCCAGAGCACCCTCCCCCCACTCTTCCCCTCTACTGGGTCAGGCCCCTCTTCTGACCCAGGCCACCTCCTTTCTGCTTTGTCCAGTCTTGATTTGAACTGCTGGTGCCACCCCTGGGGTCACACACACAGGGCCGGCCTATCACAGCTGCAGATGGCACATAGCACGTAGGCTGGGATTGTCATTATTCTTCCAGGATCCCAGCAAGGGAACTGCCTCTCAGAGAGCGTATGAGATACACTCCCTCAAGGGCACACAGCTGGTGAGTGTTTTTCAAAGGACCTGCTGAGCACTCCGGCAGCTCCCCACACATCCGAACAGCACTTTGGGGTGGGGCGAAGGAATCTAGTTCCAAGGGTAGCAGAGGCAACAGGTGTGGTCTGAGATTCAAGAATGATCTCTGCCTGTTGCTGGCTGTGTGGCCTTGGGTCAAGCACCCAGCTTCTCTGAGCCCCAGGCCATGATAGTGTAGGTCCGAGAAACGCTACTAGTTGGTGGTTACTGTTTTATCCTTATCATTAGATTGCAGTCACCTTTAGGGAACAGAGAAATTTGACAACTGGAACCTTCTGAAGAAAGACCTGGCCTCTACCTCCCAGATTTTAGAAAAGCTTATCTTCCACCACTTCAATCCCCAGGACATCCAATGGGAGGAGACAGTCAACCTGCTCCAGTCTTCCATCTTGTCTTGTTATCACTGAGGTCAGAGCCAGCAGAGCCCGAACAACCTTCTTATTACGTCCCCCTGAGGCCCAGAGAGGGAAAGGGGCTGGTCCAGGCTCACACAGCAGTTGGTGAAATGCATTCCCCTGACAAGATCCATGCCCCTTGGCCTGTGCTGCTGGCAGTGAGGGCCTGGGCCTGGCTCAGCAGAGGACCTGCCGACATCCCAACTTTCTTCCTAAGAGGGTTCTTGAGCACCAGAGTTCCCTCTCCCGCCAGGCTGAGAAGTTGGATGGGCGATAGCCAAGAGGGCCAGAAGAAACTTTTGAAGGCCCAGACATCAGACCTGGCTGGCCTAAGGGGCAGGGGAGGCCCTGCCATGCCTCAGATGTGTGCCCAGGATGGGCTCAGGGCTGGGTCAGGAGCAGGGGTTCTGATCATGGTGAAGCAATCCCCCTGGTCATGTGGTAGTGCCTGGACATTGCCCTACCCGTGCTTTGGCTTCTGTTTTCCAGCAAAGAAAACAGGCCAGTGACCTCAAATCTTTTCCCATGCCCTGTGATGCTGGGGCACCCGAGCCCTCCTGGCCTTCAGAGTCATCCCCCCTCCTAGTGCATATTATCCAGACCCAGACCCAGATCTCGGGTTCCAGTTTGCTCTGGGCCCTGCCTCTCTCCTGGTGAGGGCTCTTCCGTGTTCTTCTCTTGGCCTCTTACCCTCCAGGCTCTGGCTGGTCTGGCCACAATGGGCAGCTGGGCTGCCCCTGGTGAGTGGTGACGTCAGATTTCACCCGCTGTCACGCTATTGCCAGCCTTGGGCGGCATCAACAGCTGCCTGTTTGAATAATTCATCGGGCCTTGTTTACTCTTCCCTTCCTGGCTATTAGTGGCTCTCAAAACCCCTCCACTGCCCCCTCCCAGGTCCAGCTGCCCTGGCCTCCACCCCCCTCTCCAATTTGGCCACCAGAAAGTGACTCTAGGAGTGCTGTGCGCATCAGTCATGAATTATTCAGGCCTCATTTGGCTGGGGCCAGGGAGGATATTGGGGTTGGAGGAGAGTCTGGGCCATGCTGTCTGTCCCATTTGGGGGCACGTGAAAGGAGCACATGGGGGACCTCACCATCTCCATCTAAGCCAAAATGCAAGTCCCATTGGGTCCAGAGTCACTTGCCAATGGTGGGCCAGGGTGAGCACTCTGCAGAAGCACAGAGACCTGTGCTTGGCTTCCCAACATCCACAGGCTGGGGCTGCCCAGTGATGGCGGCCTTACACCCATCAGCAGGGGCCGACACGTTCTGACAACGGAACCAAGCACACAGCTCAGGAGTCAGACAGCTGGATGGAAATTCTGACCCTTCTACTTTGCAGCTGAGAAGGCTTGGGCAAGGCACATAACCTCCCTGAGCCCAGGTTGTCTCCACTGCCAGGTGGTGTTTTTCTCGGCAAGAGCTAGTCCAGAGGTGGATGCTAGTAGATGTGAGGTAAACACTTGTTGAATGAATGAATAAGTGAATGAGTGAGAAACTGCTCTCCAGAGATGCAATGGGTTGATTTATGAGGCAGTGAGGAAGCTCCTTATTGCTGAGTGGGTCACAATTCACCAGGCATTCCATAGAGAGGATTGATGCCCTAGTTAGGAAGATACTTGTTAGAGCTCCTCCCCTCTCATTAAACTGCTGTAGTTCTAGGATTTAACAAATACATATGGGTGTAGGAGCTGGTGGTGGTAGTGGGAGATGATGATGGTGATGATGGTGGTGATGTTGATGATGAAGGTAAAGGCAATAGTCTTATGACGTGGCATAGGGGAGGCAGACAGAAGAAACAGCTGATCCATTGGCGCAGCCGACTAGACATTGAGTTCTTAGCAAGCAAGGACTGTGTTCTCTGTATTCCTGGTTCCTGGCATGTAGTGGGCATACTATAGAAGTTCACTGAATGAATGAAATAAATTCTTCCTATCTTTAACTCTTGGATGAACAGGCAGACTTAGAGCTTACCCTTTCCCAACTTAGCATCCAAACCCCTTAATCTGCTCCAGCCAGCTTCTGTGGCCCTTCTACCTTGTTCCTTGCCTCAGTTTCCCCAGCCATAAATGGGTCATGTGATTTGCTTCCCTGCCCTTGGTAACCTCAGACAAACTGGCTCATCCTGGTCCAAGTAGTCCTGCCTGACTGGACCCCTGGCCACCAGCTTTCAGGAACCACAGACACAGCGTATCACACCCACGCCATGGAGCACTGATAAGCTATTTTGATGATTCTGTTGCTTTCAGAAAGACGGCTTCCAAGACAAGACCAGGTGGTGCTGGTCTTTTTTTGGAGGTGCTAATTAATAATTTAACTTCATATAATGATAATTTTATCTTGTTGCAGTTTGTGGATTTATGATTATCTCATCATCCGGTGTCTGGTGCTCAGCACGAAACATCTCTCCCGCTGTCTGCCGGAACGTACAGCTGGGAGAATAGCCCCCCTCCACTGTGACAGGGGCCCAGGAGAGGCACCTGCAAGGGAGGTGTCCAGAACCCACCTCCTTGACCAGGTTCCTGTAGCCTGTGGGTTTGGAACAGCTTTTTGGATCCTCTCAAGAACGGCTTGCCTGGGAACAAAGGATGGAGCCAGTGACCTTTAATCCTTGGTCATCCCTGTGTCTGCAGAAATAGATATCAAGAAGAAGGCTAGCTGCAACCTGTCACCAGAGGAGAGGCCAGACAATGTCACAGCTGCCCCAAATCTCCCTCTTCAGTCAAGGGAACTGAGGCTAGAGGCAGGGAGGGGCTAGTTTAGGGTCACATAACACTAGTCACAGAGCCATCTCTCCTCCTGTTCAGTCATCTGACTCCCCAATACGCCCTCCTCCATATTTTGAATGGAGATCAAGAATGAGCACTCAGTCCCTTCCTCCCATGATGCTTGGGGACCAGAGTACCCTAACTCTCTCATGTTGGCAGTAAAAGTCAGCGGTAAGCTGAAAAGGGGGTTGGTGGGTGCTGCTGGGAACCCCTGCGGAATGTATGCAGAACCCAATGTTCTCCCTATCAGACAGGGAGTGCCTGCATCCAATTATCCAATTATCCAGAAGTGGACATGGCTTAGATTCCTCTGACCTAGAAGAGGCAGCAGAGCTAGCACCAGATTTAGGAAAGTTCCAGACTTAAAACTCTGGGGCATTTAAGAGGCTTCAGTGAGATTTGGAACAGGATAGGGACCCAGGCTCTGGAGGGCCTTGGATGACATTATTGTCAATCTTGAAAGATTTGATTTTACCACTTATGGAAGAAACTTGGTCTTTAGGGTTTCAGTTAATTCTCATGCAATTCCAAGGAGATGGCTTAGGGTTGGAAGTTGGAGGCAGTGTCGCGCCAAGCTGGGCACAGAGCTCCTCTGGGTCACCTCTGATGGTTGGCAGGGCTATGGAGTGAGATGGAGCTGCTGAGTTTCTCCCTTCAGTCCACCTGGGGTCTCAGTTCCCTTTCCACCCAAATTGGAGCTGGTGACTAGGTTCCAGGTTGGCCTTGGCCCATGCTAATGACATGTTAATGCTGAAGACCAGATTGGCTGCGGCATCAAAGTGTTTGGGGAGCCCCCTGACAGCTCGAGAAGCCTTCCCCCCAGCCACTCTGGACAGCTTGAGCTCTAAGCTAGGATGTTCTCCCAGCAATTAGTCCTTTCACTTCTCATTACAGCTGATGCCCACGGTACCTGCCAGGGGGCTGTGGGACATAATTGGCCATATTCTCTCCCAGAGCCCCTGTAGAGCCTTTTGCCTGGCGTGGTGGGGTCCCTGGAGACTCCAGAGGCTTCAGCATTACCAGAATTAGGTCTTGTCTGTTCTGGATCTCCTTGGCTATAGCATATGTGCAAGATCTCATAGGCCCCCTCCTGCTAAGAATGACATGGTGACCTTTCTCTGTTTTGACTTCTCTGTCTAGGGCTTGCAACAGTTTGTGATCAGACAAATCTCAACTGTGACACAAGTTTTCTCCCCTGGATGCTTAGAGTTCAAGAACTTTAGAAGGTCAGAACTGAACAGTCCTTAATTATCAGTAAATGCAGGAGGATTTTTTAGCATTAGCTTTTGGGTTGCCTTAAAAATCATCCAAAGCAGATACATGTGATTTTTTAAAAATTACCAAAAACCTTGTTATACAAAAGCACACTCATTTCCTACCCTTCCTACCTCCATTCTTGCTCTCCAGGACAACTCTTAATCTTTACTCCTTCAGGGGCTTCTTTAAGAGTGGGGAGCAGAACAGGCAGATCAACTGAGATACACTGCTGAGGGGAGCAGAAGGCGAGGCAGGAGAGGTCTGCTGCTCCATGTGGGAAGCTCCCTGGTGGGGGATCGAACTTGTGCTGCAGTGGCTGCTGATAGTTTCATAGTGCTGAGATTTAACCCACTGTGCCACCAGGGAGGCCCCGTTTTATCCATTTTAGGTATCATCTGTTGCCTTCCTGTTATGGCAGACAAGCATGTCTTTGTTACGGACCCCACTTCTGTCCCTTCTTCCTGACATATTTATATTGCAAATTTCAGCCAACTTTAGATCATTATCATGGAGATGTAAATACGGCTTACTTCAGAGTCAAGCTATGGACAGCAACTGTGAGTTTTTGTTTTTGCTTTGTTTTTGGCTGGTGTGGCAAACACAGTGCTCCTCAGATATCCCCTCCATTTCTCTGGGTCCTTCCCAGCTAGGCTGGAATCATATACTTGCCTCTTCTATTCATTCCTCCCAAGTGAGAAGACTGTGCTGATCCCAGGGTCCTGGTCATGCAAATACGAGCTAGGCCTGCCTGGCCAGTGCAGGCCTGTGATGTTATGAGAAATAAGCTCATACTAATCATGGTCTTTAGATTAACCACCTGGATAAATATGCCCAGAGGTAATAATTACTTTATATTTTCAACTGCATTTTTTCTTAAGTTTTCCTGAAAGGTGAATCAGATCTACCATACCATCAGTATTAACATTTTGTTTGCAAGGTAATCTTTTTTTTTAATATATATTTTATTGTTATTTATGTCTTCTACATTTTATATTCCCCTTGAGTAGCCCACCACCAATTCACCCGTGATCCATCTCTATGGCCCCTTGCGTTCTTTTCTATTCCATTTTGTGCGTTTTTCCTTCCCTCTCCCTGCTTCCTCCCCCCAACCCACCCCCCACCCGCTGATTGTCTCTCTCCTA
>PVIJ01013190.1:0-46176 GCA_004024925.1 Scalopus aquaticus | reverse complement strand
GGAGCGGGTGGACCGCCACCTCCCTCGCTCCATCCCTGGGGCCACTGACCCCCCCCCTTCCTCCACCCCGGCCCTGGAACCACCCTGCTTAATGAGGCAGCAGTTTTATGAGGTGCACATGAGCTCCAGATTTATGGAATCCTCCTCCCTCTGACCCTGGCTCAGCCAGCTCTCCCAGGGGTGCCCCCTGCTGTGGAGACAGACACCCCAAGGCTTTTCCTGCCTCCCTGGGCCAAGCACCAGATAAGCACTCAGGGCGAAGGCAGTAATATGAACATGGCGGGGGGCGAGGGAGCCCATCCCAGAATTGGAAACCCTGCCCTCGGTCTCCAGGCCATGCTGGAATGAACACTTCGGAGCTGGAAGCTGGCGAGCAGAGTAATTCAGTTGTAAAAGCCTGAAGGACCGCGTCATGACTGGACCCAAACTTAACGTGGTTTGGAAACTGACAATGGCCATCTTCATTTACTAACAGGATCAAAAAAGGCGTTCATTTTCTTAGGAGCTGCAAGCTTGCCTCTACCACCCTTCCCTGCTCAGAATCCCTCAAAACTTGGATCAACTGCAGGCTGGGGGAGAATAAAAATGTGTGCCCATCCTGGGGGGGCTGTTTCTATATCCCCCCCAAACCAGCATGCACGCTGCTTATCTGTGCACGCCTGCTAAGGCTGGGGGGTGGCCCGGCTCTCCATCGTCACGGGATGGAAAAACCATCACATTTATTGTCTGCCCTTGTGCGGTATTTAAAATACAACTTTGAATGTGTGCAGACTTTTAAATGTTATTGGACCACTTGACTTTTTTTTTTTACACCGGGCTGAGTCTGAGCCAGTGCATCTGTGTGCATTGAAAGGGACCATTCTTTCCCTCCGGCTCCCAGCCCGGCCCCCTCCCCACACACCCTCCTTCAGTGAAATCTGAGCATTTCCTTTCCCGTAAGACTCAGCCAGCCCGGTTTCTTCTTTCTTCTAGAAGACTGGAAGCCAAGCCCTGTGGCTCTGGCAGGCCCACGTGACTCTTTCACGGCTAGCCCTCGTCCCAAGGTGGGAAACCGTTTGTCAACAGCCCCCGGTATTTATGGCCCCAAGGTCAGGCTGGCCTCCGGGTGCAAAGCTATTGTCCAAACCACCAAGCAAGTCCAGAAGTTCCTAGAATCTTTGCTTTCCTCTCCAAAAAGCTTTCTTCAGCTTTGGAGAAAAGCTGTTTCTCCTCTTGGTGTCTTCTGCCCCACAAGCCTTCTGATGTGGGGTTTCTAGTGAAGCAAGGATCACAGAACCCATTCTCTACGTGAGAAGGCACCCCCATGAAGGAGTGTGCCTAGAATTTTCCTCAGATCTCACCAGTGTGACCTTCAGCAGGAGACCCCCGGCCCCCACTCCACCTTCTCCATCAGGTGGTATGAATATTAATATTCAGAATTCTATTTTTTTCTAGATGTAAAACATTGGCTTACATCACTGTTGTATTTTGGGAGTATAGGATCCCCCCACAAAAAACCCAAAACAAGTCGAGTCCACCACCATAGTCCACTGTGCTCCCTCCCCACTTTGCCTTCACCCCTCACCCATCCCCAGTCCAACAATCAGTTTTTCATGGTTAGTTTTTAAGTTGGACATTACCTGTCCCTTTGTTTAGTTCCTCTGTATCCCACTTACAAGTGACACCATGCACTGCGTCTTTCTGCTTGAGGAGCTTATTTCACTGAGCACCATGCTCTCCAGCTCCACACATGTGGCTGCAAAAGGCATGAATTTGTCTTTTTTGATTGCTGAATAATTTCCCACATCTTCTTGATCCATTCATCCATTTGGGGGCATGCAGATTGCTTCCGGCACTCAACTATTGTAAATAGTTCTGCCATGAACACGGGAGTGCAGGTTTCCCTTTAACTGGTGTTTTGTATCCTTCTGGAAGAGACCTAGGAGTGGAATTGCTGGGTCGTATGGCAGATCCATTTTTAATCTTTCAAGGAACATCCACACAGCTTTCCATAGGGCTGGACCAGCTCCATCCCCACCAGCCGTGTAAGAGGGTTCCTTTTCCTCCACATCCCCGCCAGCATTTGTTGATTCTGGTCTTTTTGATTCAGAATCCCATTAAATGAGGTCTGGAGGTTAGAGGGGCCCGCTGCATGCACATATCAGAAAACTACAGAACCCAGAATGCTTTGCACCTCCCACTGTGGGGAGTGGAGTTGAGGCGGTCCTCTAGAGGTTGTACAGGGCAGTGTGGGTCAAGAATTAGGGAAATGCACACGCGCTCACCGTAAAGGTGACAAACCGTCCGTCCGTTCTGTTTGTTTTAATACGGAATAAACCCTACTTTGCTCTTGAAATAACTGGTTGCTCTTTGCAGAACAACAATACCATGAACTGTGTTTCCTAAAATATATTTTCAACCTTCCATTTTCACTGTAAAACAAGTTAGCATCATCTGTAACCCCCCTGTGACTTTGTGAACCCCTTGATTTTACATGGCTTTACTTTCCAATCCTGACCATATGTATAAGTGTGTACTTTATCAAGTTCCAATCAGACATCCGTTGTTTTCATTTAACATATTATTTCAAACCACTTCCATTTATGATATAGTCTGCACAATTATAGTTCTCATGCTCACAAAAATTCCATTCAGAGAATGCCCTGAGTTTTAAGCTGCCTTCCCCTGATATTTTAGGTGTCCATGGTATCTGCCAGTTCATTCTTCCTTTGAATTATTTCCTGAAGATGAATTTCCCTCAACGATTTGGGTGAATCCACTGGCGGCATCATTTTCAGAGCTCCGTGTCTTCCAACTTGCTCTCTGAAAAGCAGCTTCCAAAGTCACCCAGCAAGAACACAATTTTTTTATTGCAACCTTGCCAGGAACTAAATTAGTTTTTGCTGACTTAATAGCACACAAAAAAAGATAAACTCGAAAGGTTATTTTAATTTGTATTTCTTTGATGATAGTGAAGTGGGTTTATTCTCCTAACCTCCATACATTTTTAAAATAGCCTGTGGCTACACCTTCATACGCCCTTCTCCAGACTCTGCTTCAAAGCAGGGGATGAAAATGAGCCCTGGGAGGGAGAGGAGGGAAAGAGATCACCAGAGTGACTTTCCAGTACAAAGCACACGTAACTCTTCCTGTGGAGGGGGAAATGGGAGACTGAGCTGGGAGACAGGGAATGTAAAAATTTATTTGGATGCAGAGAGTTGGTCCCTCGTTTTCCTGGGTTATGACAGATTTTCTATGCTGACACCTGCTGTCTCCTGGGGCTGTTCCCTTCTGTGGGGTTCCCAAGAGCACTCCCTCAGCCCCCTTTCCTACCTGCATGCCCTCTAAGCATCAGGTCACTCTAGACAGCTGTTAGGGCCCCAAAGACATTATTTTTAGCTCACACTCTGGTGTCTTTCCAGTATTGGTTGCATTCTCGCTGTGTGTGTGTGTGTGTGTGTGTGTGTGTGTGTGTGTGTGTGTGTGTGTCTGTGTGTGTGTGTCTGTGTCTGTGTCTGTGTGGGTGTTTTCTAGCTTTACTGAGATGTGACACTGTGTAAGTTTTTGGTGTCTAAGCTGTAAATAAACAGAGACTGCACGTGGCAGCCACTGAAGGGTAAGCTCACCCCACTATCATGTCACACAATGACCATTTCTACTGTGTGGTGAGAACATTTAAGATCTGCTCTCTGAGTAATCATGTTATAAATAGCAGGGATGCTAAATTCTTATATGTATTCAGATGTTTCTGAATTTTCTAGACTGTCCCATTGATCTGTTTTTTTACTGCTTGATATTTCACTGTGAGCTTTATAATGTATTTAATATCTAGTACATAGTTCCTTCTGCTTCTTGTTTCTTCTTTTCCAGACACTTCCTCCTATACTTGCCTGTTTATCTTTCCATTTGAGCTTTAAATATCTAGCTCAAAAAAATAAAATTCTATTGAAATCTTTAACCTATGGGAGAATCTCTCAGTGCTACTGAGCCTTGCACAAGAACATAATATGTGGGATTTTTGAGTTTGGGAGTTGTTTTTTTTAGGGCATTTTTTGTTGGTGGTTTTTGCTTTCTTAGTTAAATCCTATTAGGATTCCTTCAGTAACATTCTGGTGTGTTTTATATAGATTTTTATACATTTTATGGCTGTTGCTTTTATAAATGAAATATTTATTTCACTATGTGTTAGGCTTCCTAGTTTTTATTTGCCTATGTGAAAGCTATTGATTATACTGTATGAACTTTGAATCCAGTCACATAACAAAAGTACTTTTCTGTTTGTAATTCCCTGAAAAACTGTTGGAAAAATAAATAACTAGCACATAAATGACAACTGATGATGAGTTTATCTTCTTTTTTTGTTTTTACACATCTCATTTCTGCTATCATTTATTAACTGATTTCTAAAACAGTATTGCATGATATTTGGGAAATATATTCCTGTCTTCATTTTTTTTCATGTAAATGCTTCAAGCATTTCTGCATTTTTAAGCATGACACTGTCTGTGGAATTTAAGTATATTTTTATTGCATGTCAAGGAAAAGCTAGCTAAATAAGCACTGAGAAAAAATAATGTCTAGCTTCTCAATGAGTCAACCAGGCATTATGTCTCTCCTGATGGAAAAACACACGGCACCTATAAATTAGTCTTATCCAGAAAATGTCAAAGCTGGGACCTGATCCAGCCTCTAGTTTTAATTACCAATTTATGGAAATACAAGGGACAGAGGGCAAAGGAACAGTCTACACCAGGGAAACCTTCAGGAAATAGAACTGCAGGACACACAATTCCAATTCTTCAAAAAATGAATTTCAAGAGGGAAAAAGAGAGAAAGGTGAGGGAGACACTTCTAAGTCAAAAGAGACTTTAAAGATATCAACTAACTGTAAGATCTATTTATATCCTAATTTGAACAAAGAAGCTGCAAAAAAAAAATTGACATTCTTGAGATAATAGGAATTTTGAACATTTACCAGCTATTTGATGGACTTCAGCAAGTGTCGCTAATTTTTTCACTGAGATGATGGCACTAGGGTTGATTTTTTTTTTTAAATCCTCATCCTTAAGAAATACATATCCAAATATCACTGGATAAAATGATAGGATCCCTGGGATTTGGATCAAAGTAATACAAATGTGTGAGAAGTGGATGGAGGCATAGATGTAACAAACACGGCTATCATATATAGCTTTCATTTATCAATTCTATCTTAATAAAGCTTAAAAATAAAAAAGGTTGACCACAGGTAAATCTTTTTAAGGGGACATGGTGATTTCACTATACAATTCTGCCTACTTTTGTATCTGTTTGAAATTCCCTATTACACAAAGGTTTTTTTAATGAATACTGCATTTTAACAAATGCCTTTTTAAAAATCTGTGACAATTATTTTTGTGTGTTTTATCAATACATTGCATATTATTAACCAATCTCTTATTAGTAAGCTAATAAATGTCCCTTTATTTCCTTGCCTTCCTGGGGTGGTGGGAGCTACTCAGACATAATCCATCATCCTCTTAATGAGCTGCTAAGTTCTCTTCACTGCTATTTTGATGAGGTTTTCTGAATCATCATTCTCTATTTTATTTTAACCCAGCAGGTTTCTGTTTATTTCTTTTTTTCCCCACCACCATCCCTTATACCCCTTTTATCCTTTCTCTCCCTGTCTTCTAACCTCAGAAAACTCACTTCAGTTTGTCCACTAGTTTATAATAATTTTGCTTTGTCAATTCATCAACTATGATTCCTTGCTTTACCCATATATGTGAAAACATTTAAGATTTGTCTCTCTTTCTGACTTCCTTTACTATACTTAATTCCCTTCTGTTTCTTCCATTTTTCCATAGATGGTAGCATTTCATCTTTTTTATGGCTGAATAGTATTCCATAGTGTAGCTAGATATCTTCTCGATCCACTTTTCTATCAGTGGATACTCAGGTTGCTTCCAAGACCCGGCTTATTGTAAATAGCCACCCCTCTTTTCCACACACCCTTCCTGGATGTGTCTTGCACATGCAAGACATCAGGAAGGGCTCATAGCCTTATTCCCTGCAGACTTTATCACAGTGTGGTCACTACTCCCCAAAGACAGCTCAAATCAATCCCGACCCTTCTTGTTTCAGAAACAGTGGGGACAAGCTCAAGGGTGGGAACCAACTAATGACCTAAAGAGATCTCAAAACTTGAAGATAGGAAAAACTGGCCTATATAAGCCACTTACACAACACCTAAAAATAAATAAACCCAGATATAACAGATACTGCCAAATAAATAACCTCTTAAAAGAGTGACGTTCAGGTCCCAAAGATGTAATAGGCATCTCCATAAAAAGGGGAGATCCCTTGTTGACTGTCCCCACCTAATGAGGGGCGGAGCTGGGCCTGGAGAGGAAGCAGGAGACACAGGAGAGACACTTGGAGAGAGACAGAGAGAGACATGTGAAGTAGAAGGGTTCATTTGCTTCTTGGCTTTGGACTTGCACCAGGGACTTGGGGCACGTGGAAAAGACACGTGAAGGAGAGACACACAGAGACACTAGGGAGAGACACGTGTTAAGAAAGAGACACGTGGGAAGGCTGACAGTGGCATCTGTTATCTTGCTTTGTACTTTAATTTTGCTCCTTTGAGCCCAGACTTGCCTGGCCCCTTCTGCCCCTTTCCTATGCGCCCCCATCAGAAGGTGCCTTAGATTTGTGGCGAGCTTTCAGGCATCAGCAGTCCTGCTTTGGGCCAACCCCGTCTGGCTGGGCATTTACCACAAAGGAAAGGGTAACTTGGAGTTTCATTGGGAAACTATATCCTTTCTCTTCTTCCCTCTCTCTGCACAATCATTCTATTAAAAATCTGTCACACTAAGAGTCTGCTTTGTCCTTACGGGGCGGATGACTTTATAGCTTGCAAGTTTGGGGGGCCTGTGGGGTCCTCAGGCTGCCTGCTAACAAAATGAATAAAGGTTTGCTTTACAAACACACACACACACACACACACACACACACACACACACACACATACACACAGAGAGAGAGAGAGAGAAGAAATGAAATAATCCAACTCTCCCCCCAGTACCAACTGTGCCATTTGCAAAAACAACAGAGACCTCAAAATTGTTCTGAGTTCATTCCTCTGGGCCACCGAGGCAGGGTTCCAGGCACTTGGGTGGTCAGCATCCCACGAAGAGGAGGGAAGTCGACCAAGGGAAATTGTGGGAAGAAATCCTAGTCCAGACCCAGGAGTGTTACTTGGAAACATTAGGAGGAGTTACGTGGTGATAATAGGTTGCATTTCAACCAGGCCATATTTCTGGGGAGTCAAGTATCCTCCCATGAAACTCATGAGCTTTTCATACAAAGCAACTAAAAGTTAACTTCTGGACCCATTTTACAGCCAAAGCAATGAATTTTCCCATTGTCTGCAAAGCACCGAGTAGATTAGGTAATTATCTGTTTGCCTTGATTAGTCTGCAGTGGCAAGACTGCTCATTCAGACAAAATACACTTTGTGGTCCTAATGGATCAAAATAACTGGTGGCCCGCTGCCAGGTTTGGTGGGGTTTGGTTTTTTATATTATGTTCAGTGGCCTTAGCTTTGGAGAATTGGTCTCTTTGTGTCTACTCAGTAAGAGAAAGAATAACTTTTAAACCAAAAGAAAGAGATCTTAAAGTTGCTTTCATTTGCAAGAGGAATGAATGCACAAAGACCAAAGGAAACCCGGGTCTGGAGACAACACACCTGCCCGTGCCCACACCGCCCCCCACTCTTCTCCTTGCTGAACTGGCCCCCCTTCAGCCTCGGCCGCTCAGCCCAGAGACTGCTTAGAGTCTATCCGTGTGCCCGCATGAGATGCAGCTCGCAGCGGGAGCGGAGTAGACATCAGTGAGCCCTAAGTCCTAAGATGAGTTTCCCTTTGTTGGAGAAACACTTTGAAGCCAAAGCCCCGACCGGCCTTTCGGAGCCTCGGTGGGTCACGACCATCCCACGACCCCCGCCAGTCCCACAGGGACAGTGTCTCCCAAAGGAATGTGGGCTTCAAGCTTCCTTTCCCAAGCTTCCTGTATCACGGGGACCTTTCATTTTTTTGGATAGGAATGCTAATTTCCCCAGAGTTGGTAGAAACCACGGTGGGAAGTTCACCCTTCAGCCTCCAAGCCCCGCAGGGCAGGCTGGAGGCTTCACACAAAAGTTCTTTCAGGCAGCAAACCTGTCCGAGACCCTGGGGGGAGGAAGAAGGGAAGACAACTCGCACACACTGGGCAACTGGGCCACCCTGGCTGGTGTGTGTTCCGTGCTTGTCTGTCTTCGTTGTTTTAGGGCCTCCGGGTAAGCTCCTCGCTAGAGCGCAGATTCGGCACCAGAACAGTGGAGGCGCAAGCCGGTCCCTTCTGCCAGAACATTTTCGTTAAGTGTGATGGCGCAGACCCAGACACGCCTCCGGGGCGCACCTTCCTGGCCGGTGGCCATCCAAGCAGAACAGGGCAGAGCTCAGGTTGCTCAGCGATTGGTTGCTCCCATTCCCCACCCCAACCCATGCTCCAAGGTTTGAAGGACTTCCAGACATCAATAAAAGACATTTCCTCATCCCTCTGCACCTGTTGGTGCATGTGTGTGCACCAACACTGGGGTCATCCAGGTATGCATCAATCTACCCCAGCCATACCTACTGCCAAATAGGTGAGGATTATCTATGCAGGTCGGTAGAGTAGGAAGTCATTCAGAGCTCTCTATGGGACCCCAAAGACACTGGGGTCTAAATTCAGCCTACATAATGTCAGACTCTGCAGATGTTCAGAAGGATAGATTCAAACTATGTCAACCAAATGTGCTCTTAATATACACATGTTTTGCTATACAGAGCATACAGTGCTGAAAACATAACTTACAACTGGATTTAACAGTTACTATTCATTGATGTTGACGAAAAAAGTAAATCAGAGCCAAAGAGGAGGGTCAACCCAGAGAAAGTAGACTGACACAGAGGGAGTTCTGTTCAACTGCTACCCCAGCCCACTGAAGTAGGACCAAGTGTATCTTAACAGATCCCAGCACCCTTAAATTAGGATCGAGTTTACATAGAATGACAGATGAGCTGGGTTGCAATAAAAAAATCACGTTCATGTAACAAAGGATTTGTTTTTGAAGCAGGCATCTGAAGCCTTCTGCACCTATGTGTGCAGGGAAATGCATTGTTTACATTCGGGGGACAGATGCAATCTGTGTGTGAGGAGTGTAAGAACTAGGTATAAGGCAGTGTTGCTTCACAGCTGGTATCTGTTTGCACAAATATTCTACATATAGTTTTGTTCGCAGACTTGGAGAACCATTGTTTCTGGAGAGTCACAGAACACATCAGCATATTTAAAAAGTCTTGAGAAAATCCATCTAAAATGTCTTTCTTATTGGCCCTGTTTTCTCTAATCGCATTTGTGACAGCCCATGAAACTAGTTTGCAGAATACACTTTGAGAGATACCCTGCTTGTCTCCTGCTTACAACAAACATCTACTTAAAAATTATTTCTTATTTAAGTTTTATGAGAAAATTCAAATGTTAGGGTCAATATAACATGTTCTCACTGATAATTTAATATGATTTATTATTTCTGAATATACAACTGATCCTATTGGCCAACTCACAGGCAAAAGTTGGAAAAACAATGTGGTAGAGGCTTTCAGTTGCCTCATAATTTCCTTTCTCCCCTGATTTTAATTAGGAGTGGCAACCTGCCCAACTGTCATTACATTTCCCAACTTCTCTTATACTCAGGTATTGCCAGGTTATTACATTCTGTCCATGAGTCAATGACAGTGGAACTGCTGGGAAGATGTGATAAAGAAAGCTAACTCAAATGGGTCATTTTGTCCATTCACAACTCTTTTTCCTTGCTGTCGGGAATGTAGACATGATGGCAGGAGCTCCATCAGCATTTTTGGTCCATGAGACTAACCTGAAAATGAGAGCTATGTGCTGAGGATGTGGGAACAGAAAAGTAGAACAGACCTGGGTTCATGCTGAAAGTATGAAACTGCCTCTTCAGCCCAGCTTTACATAATAAAATCCACACTTGTATGTTTGGGTCACTTTTCTTTGAGGTTTTCTTTTATAAATAATGGAAATCAAATCTTAACCCAAGAAAAGCGAATAACAATTTGAGAGAGTTTGTTGATATTTCTGCTATAGAAGTTTATTGGCCAGTCTTCCAATAAACTTTCACCTTCCCAGATACCATTCCAAAAAAAAATGTGATCTACTACTCCATAAGCAACAGCAACTGTCCCCTTATATTTAGGGATTCCTCCTCAGCATAGAATCTAAGCCTGTGGCCCCTCATCCTTTCTGTGGGATAGACTCATGTTCTCCCTGCCAGATTTTGCAAAGAGTCACACAACTTGTGTTTTCACTAATCTTTGCTTTCTACAATGTAAATTTCTCCTGTAAATCTTATTCTCATTTTCTGGGATGCCTCTCTCTTTTGGATGGTGCCTCTCACCACAAGGCTGTTATGTCACTTGCTCATAATATTTTCTCCAGGTTCCTGTCCCCTTTTCTCCATCTGTCAGGAATTCAGTTTACAGCAAGAGGAAGTTTCTTTTTGATTCAGTAAATTGATTCAGTAAATTCAGTAAGAAGAAGAACAAAACCAGTTTGATTAGAACATTATTTGTGTAGATTCCTTTTTCAGCTGTCTGATCCAAACTCAACAACTCCTTATTTAATCCTCTATATGCAAAACAAAAACGAAGCAAGGCCCTCCAAGTAAACAAAACACTTTTACAAAATGAAAATGTTTGATTCTTCCTCATCTCACAAATAATGTCATCTAGGAAAAGTCAATAAATGCTGATTGAGCCCATCCCTTTCTGAAGTTCTCTTCTATGGCTGAGAAAACAGTGGAGGAGAGAATAAACAAAAGCCCTGCCCTCACGGCGCTTACAGTATTTGAAGAAGCATAAAGTTACCGCACAGGGTCTTTGGAAATACACGGGTTAGAAAATACCCTTACCTTGTGGAGAAGACGGAATCTTCATACACTGTTGGTGGGAATGCTGACTGGTCCAGCGCCTGTGAAAAACAGTATGGAGAATTCTCAGAATACTGAAAATGGCTGCACCATATGACCCAGCAATTCCATTCCCAGGTATCTACTAAAATAATCAAATCACTAATTTGAAGGGATAGATGCACGCCTGTGTTCACTGCAGCACTGTTTACAATAACAAAGTTATGGAGGGCCTCCCTGGTGGCGCAGCGGTTGAGCGCTGCGCTGTGGAGCTGTCGGCAGCACACGGTGCGAGTTCAACGCCCAGCTGGGGAGAATCCCACATGGCGCGGCAGACCCCTCCTGCCTCGCCCGCTGCTCCCCTCAGCAGTGTATTTCTGATCTGCCTGTTCTGCTACCCACTCTGTCTGTGGTGAACCCTCTCGCCGCCCCACACCTCTGGCCTGTACCCCAGCTTGTATGTATAAATAAATAAATCTTTAAAAAAAAAAAAGTTATGGAAACAACCTAAGTGCCCAAGAACAGATGAGTGGATTAAAGAGGTGTGGTACATGTACATGATGGAATACTACTCAGCTGTTAAAAAGATTACTCTGACCATTTTTAACAACATGGATATAAATGGAGGGGATGATGCTTACTGAAATAAGACAGGAGGAGAAAGACAAATACGGGATGGTCTCACTCATAGGTGGAATATAGAGACAAAACAAGGAACAGACAAGACTACACCAAAACAAAGCCTAGAACTACGACTGCAGGATTGAGGATTCTAGAGAAGGTGAAGTGGGGATGGGAACAAAGGAAGGAGGGGACCCAGGGGTCTGGAGTAAAGGACTAGGGTAGAGGATATGGGTGTGCTAGCAGTGGGTGAGGTGAGGTACATCTGAGGAGGTGTGAGCCTACTCCCCTAAACCACATACAGTAAACAATATTACCTCAATAAAATGTTGTTTAAAAATGAAAACCCCTCACCTGGGAAGGGAATGGTCAGGCACACACTGACATCATATCCTGTGTCCCCACAGAGCATAGCCTTCGGCACACTGGATTCTAGTCATCTCCAAAGGGACCTTGAGTCCACTGTGGGGTGCTAGCTGCTCATACCCCCCAGGCAGACACTCCGTCCCTCCTCTGGATGTGTTTCTTCTGCAGATCACAAACCTCAGGCATCAGCTACCCTCTTACTCTGACCCAACACATTCACTTAATGTGACAAACCCAATAAATATGCAAACAGCGATCAATCCTAGCGCTTTCTCAGAAGCCCCAGTGCATTGTGGCATCTGCTACCTAGTTGGATTCTCTTGGTCTTGGCCCCAAGGTCAGGTCCTAAACTCCTTCACCTAACGTGCCCCATCACCTGCAGTGTGGGCTCCCTCCTGGTGCTGGGTGGATACACTCCAGCACCTGGTCTCCTTCATCCTTGGAAGGACGGCCAGAAATCTGGGCCCCACCCGGGTCGTGGTGTGATGGTGGCTGCAGGGGCTCCCCGCCCCCACCACCTCCAGCAGCCTGAGAGTTCATCTTCCCCAGGATTCTCTGAGCCATTTAATATCCTGCAAGAAGCTTCTTTCTGCTCCACTGCCAAGAGGGGATTCAGCTCACCACACAGTAACAAGTGTGAGAGGGCCAGCAGAACCCCCCGGAGATGGGAATGGAAGATGTGCTCTCTCAGTGGTTTCCAGATTCCGTTTCATGCTATTCCCACCTCCTCACCTTCCATCCACACTCTTCCCCAGGACACCTTTGAAGGTGCAGTCACCCTTCATCCGTTTTGTAGGGTAACGAGAAAATTATCAGGTTTTTCCGCCCGCCCCTCAGTGGATCTCTGCAGGCCTGCACACATGCCCGATGGCGGGCACCAGGAGGTGTGGGCCTGTGTGAGTGGGCACACCTGAGCCAAGACAGGTTATAAAGCAGCAGCAGCAGCAGCAGAGAACCTTGGCGTGGCGCGGTAGGTGTGGAGGTGTGTGGCAGAGTGCGGCAGAGTGCAATAGATTTCAGCAGACATGGCGACAACTAACGGAGCAAGTCTGCTTGGATTGATGCTGAACCTGCTGGATTTAGGGTGGTTGCACAACACGTTTGATAAAAAATGTCCACAGTCCTCAGGGCTCCGGGGCTCGGTAGAGCAATGGCCCTGAGTTTAGACACTTCAATCGGTAAACTCAAAAAAAGCCTTTCCTGCTAGCTGAGCAGAGCTCCTCTCCCGAGGCAGAAGGGGAGGTCTCGGAGACTTTATGCCATCTCTGGAGGGTGTGGAAAAGCTCTGTCCACATACCTATTATCCCTGGAATGGCTTGCCTGGCCATCACCTGGGTTTGGAGCCAAAGGCACTAGCAGCAGTTTTCTGCTCATGGAAGTGTTCTGTTTGTGCAATTGACCCGTCAGGAAAGCTTCTGGTCATGAAGCAAGCCCGTTGGTGGGAAGGCTCTGGAGTTAGCAGCAGTGGCCCCCGATTCCCGCCAGGATTGACATCTGCTGAATGAGGACGAGGCTATAGCTTCTTTAGCTCTGCAGGCCGGCTTTGGGTAGAGCTCTTAAAAGAACAATTTGAAGACTGCTTCCCAAAGAGTCTATTAACCATGTACGATCCCTTAATAAATCCTTGTCTTCTTCCACCAACCAAGCTGGATTCTGTTGTCTGCGAGCAGACCCCAGCAAAACCCTGAACCCTTTTTGCGATACTATAAATCCCTCTCTCCCCTAAACCGAGACAGGACACACGGACCTAAAACCTATTATTCACTCTCCTTGGCCAAACCACAGACTCTCCCTTTTTAAAAATGCAACTTGAGATTTACCCTCCATGCAACCATTTCAGATGAGCTCAAAAATACATCCTAGTTCCTCCGAAACTGTAACTTAGACACTTAGTAATGGCTCTTCGGGGGTTCGAAGGACATTAATCAGCTTCAGAATCAGAGTCAGAGAGCGTCCCCAGAGAAACATTTTTCACATCAAGTAAAAAAAATACTTTGACCCCAGCAGGGCAGATGAGGACTTAAAAGAAAAGCCAAAGTTGAAGGCTGGGAGAGTGAACGATGTGAAAACTCATTCTTCTCTTCTTTCAAGCGATTTCTCTTCCCCTTTCCTTATCTCTCCTTCCCACAGCACTTGACAATTGACAGCTAAACTAAGTGCTGCTTAATCACACCAGTGATGATCTCCTTTCAGAAAAGAAGTCCAAGTCTAACAGAGTGCGCCACTAGTCAGCCCCGCTCAGGTGTGTCCAAGTCTCCAAATCACTGGAGCTGGTGTTGAGCAGGTGGAGGCGCACACCGCCCCCTACAGATAGGTCCTGGCACTGCATCCTGCTTCCCGGGACCTCTTTTCCAGGTCCCAGCTACAGACTTTTCATTTCAGACTTTTCCTTTGGTCCAGAGCGATGGCAGATAAGTTTGCAGAAACAAACTCGCCAGCCATTTTCCAAAGGAAAGCTAAACAAGGAGCGGTCATTCCAAATAGAGTGCGTGATGACTCGAACATGTGAGAAGGAATTCTAAAATGCAGAAAGTGTATTTCTCTTTAACTGAGATTCCCAAACTGTTTTTTCACCTCTCACTATCTCGCTTAGAAGTGATGTCACCACCATTCAATGGACCACAGACTTTGACGGCAGCACCAAGCAATTTAGAAAACTAAAAACTGACCATATTCGACATCATATACATTTTGACATATTTTTTTAAAAACTAAAGAAATTGCAAAGAAAACTGGTTAGTCAGTCCAGTTTGTGGATTGTTTGAAAATGTGTTTGTTATTCACAAAATTCAATATTCAATATTCTTTGAATAATAAAACCAACACTTTGCCTAGCAGCTCAAGAGGTAAAGGTGTGAAGTGTGACTTAATCCACATTTAAGATTCAGAACCAGAACTCGATTCCAGCAGACTCATTAATTAGAAGGCTGACTTTCTTGCTAAGAATGCTGACTTATTCCTACTTTAATTATTCTTTCTTTTTTTAGTTGTGGTAACATTGGTTTACAGCACTGTATCTGATTTAGGGGAACAGGTTCACACCTCTTTAGATTATGTTACCACTCCATACCCACCACCAAGACACCCACAGTCCTCTAATAGTTTGTGTTAGAGTCCCATTTTTTTCACATATGTAGAAAATGCTTGTCTCATCAGGAATCAACCAGATAATAATTATTATTTGATTATATTATTGTCAATTAACTAATTATATTATCAATCATTTGGTTATATTATTATATTTGAATATATTCTATGTTATTTCAATAATAGTAATCACTTGATTTAAATATCTTCTGACCATAATTTATAAAAGCTTCATTTCTGTGTGGTCTATGTACACAATGGAATACTACTCAGTGATCAAAAATGATAAACTCATGCCATTTGCCAAAATATGGATGGAGCTAGAGGGGATTATGTTAAGTGAAATAAGTCAGAAGGAAAAAGATAAATATCAGATGGTCTCACTTACACGGAGAATAAAGGGAAATTGAACAAAGGATGGGGAAAAGACAAAACTCACGGGTAGATCATAGATCCAAGACATACAGCAAGGGAGGCGGTGGCGGGGGGGTCAAAACAGAGGGAGGAAGAGCACAAGGGACTGTGGTGATGGCCACGGATGCCACAGTGGTGGGGGAATTACGCAGAATTATGGGGACTACATCAATATCAAATATTGTACAAAATGAATGACGTAAGAAAATTTAAAAATTAATAAAATTCCATTTAAAGCACTTTCCTTATTTTTCCATTGAGAAAATAATGTCTTTCCTGATGGAAAAAATAATATATTTTCTCAATGGAGAAGAAGACTAGCATCTAGAAAGACAGGAATGCTTGGGAACCCCCAAGACAAGTCCCCAGGTGCATGGGAACTGAGCTTAACAAACCTGGAACCTCTTCAGAATAACCATCCTGAGGTAAACAAATAGTGGTTGCCCAGAAAGCTGCGTGGATCCCACCCTTTCTGCGACCTCTTGTTTAAAAAAGAAACACCTGAAAACCCTTTAAAAGGTAGGCACTCTTCAGAGCAAACGCCACAGGTGATGGGGAGGAGGTACCCCAAATCGTATTTACTTAAAGTTAGAAAGCCAGACACATCTGTGGTATTCCTTAAAACAAACAAACAAAAAAACAACCGTAGTTCTCTTAATTAAAAATAAACGTTGGTTAGCAATGCACGCCTGTGTGGCTTAAAGCGACTTAACAGCTTTCTGAAACGTGTGAGTACGGATATGTTGGCAACCCCTTCTTTTCATCATTCTTGCAAACTTTTAATTTCCTGCTCTGCGGCATGTGGAATATCATTTCAACAGGAGTCTGCTTGGATGGGTTTTCAGGTGTGGCGTGGCTGCTTGGTGCTGGAGAGATTTCTGGAGAGGGGGTTCTCACTCGATGCACGGGAGGCAAGACCCAGCCCGGTGATGGGGACCTCACTGCAATGGCTTCCCAGCCAGATGACAAGCCATGTCTTTCAGTCTGTCATTGTCCCCAGAGCTGTTTTATCTTTCCCAGACTCACGCAGATCCCAGGAATGAAATGTAAGAGCTGGTATTTGTGGGCTAGCACATAGAATCTCTCGCACCTGGTGAGAAGCAGGGACATGGTGAACCACCTCCACTATCCACCTGCGTGGACCGAAGCTTAAAGGTGAGTCACTGTGTCCACAGTCGAGCAGCCCAGTTTTTCTGGTGCCAGCACCCCAGGGCTTCACCACTGCAGCCTTGCCTTTTCACAAGCACCTCTAATTAGTCACGTTTTTCTTCCATTAGGTCTATATGCCTCCGCATTTTGTAAAGGTGAAATAAGAACAATGGTTACCAGATGGTGTTGATGTCGTTTCAGAGGCGATGGATTTCAGAGCGGAGAGGGGTCCTTGGGTTCACTCTGGGAAAGGTTTCACCAGAGCTCCCTTCCGCGGCACGCGGCAAGTTTCTCCACCAGACAGAGACTCAGTTATACTTAAAGAACAGGTTCATTAGGACAAGGAGGTAAAGGACACTTGTACAGACACAAGTGGACAGGAAGAGCTGCCCCGCTGAGGGGCAGGTTTGCTAAGAGAGGCCTGCATGGTGCAGGTCACGGGCAGACAGGCAGGCCGCTGCCCTGCAGAGGGACAGAGCTGGTAAAGGAAATCACTTGCATAGGCACAGGTGGGCAGAGAAATGGCTGCCTGAATTCTTGCACAGATGACACTCATACAGCCTTCTTTCAGGTGGGAGGGGCTCATCTTTGAGGATGGCTGTCTGTTTACTGACTAACTAGAATTAGAAAAGAGACCTGAGATTCTACAATGGGCTCAATCTCCATATCTTTGCCCCTGGACTGCAGGTCTGGCTCCTACCTATGCATTGTAACATAGGAGCTGGCACCTAGGAATTGTGCTCATGGTTATGTTGATTTCCTCTACCCCCACTTTCTTGTGTGGGTCTAGTTCTAATCTTATTTTGCGTTATGTCTCCTCCATCAGTGTCACTTCTGCACGGAAGGGAAACAAAATAAAGGGTTGGACAAAACCAAACCCAAAACAAACGCTAGAGATCTGACTGGAATTGGGGCTATAACATAGTGGGTGAGGGGAGGCATCCTGGGGGAGGGGTCTATAGACTACTTGGACAATAGAGGGTGCCTTGGGGGTCAGGGTGGGGTGGCAACAGGTATCTGAGGAGGTGGGATCCTGTGCCTTTGAATCACATACTATGTTGTTAACCAGTTACCTAAATTTGAAAAGAAAAAATGTCAGCTACACTGGGTGAGAGCACACTTGCTTTGTTTATGACATTTGATCTTCCACCATTGATAAGAACTTAGCTGAGGGCCTCCCTGGTGGTGCAGAAGGTTAAACACTGCACTGTGGAGCTGTTGGCAGCAGTGAGGTGATCGACAGCCGGCTGGGGAGCTTCCCACATGGTGCTGCAGACCTCTCCTGCCTCTCCCGCTGCTCCCCTCAGCAGTGTGCTTCAGTCAATCTGCCTGTTCTGCTCCCCACTCTGTCTCTGGTGAACCCTCTCGCCGCCCCACACCTCTATCCTGTACCCCAGCTTGTGTGCATAAATAAATAAATCTTAAAAAAAAAAAGAACTTAGCTTAGGTTTTTCTAGATGCCCTTTATCACACTGAAGGAATTTGCTCCTATTCCTGTTTGCCGAATTACTGTCTTTTGTTTTGTTTTTATTTTTGATCAGAAATCATACTGGATTTTGACAAATACTATCTTTGTATCTGATGGTCATGTTTTATTTTTTGGCTTTTTTTTTTTTTAGCCTGTTTATACAGTAAATTATGTTGATTGGAAACAGCTTCGCAATCCTGGGTTAAGTATATAATTTAGTGACAATGTATTACGTAAAGCACTAAAAGAAAATGTTTTTCTCTGAAAATACTAATACCAAGAGCATAGTTATTAAAGAATTAGTAAGTTCAGGAAAATAAAATAAAAAATGATGGTTGCAAAGCCAATTAATGCCAACATGCTAAAATAGAAGTCTTAAAAGTTTAGTTCAGATTTGAAATGTTTCTACTTTTCCCTTAAAAAGTTAACTTATAATTTAAGACTATTAAGTCATAATCAAATATTTCAGCATTGATTTGATTATTTCAGGTCAACTCAAGTTGAAACATATCATGAAACATTTAAGTTTCTCCTGCAGATGACAAACTGGAGCTACTTAATTTAATGCTTGAAAGATTTAAGCTTTATGGTGCCACATAATAAAAAAGATTTCCCAGGCCAAGATAATACTGCCAAAATAAGTAAGTTTTCCCTTCTCTACTATAAGTATATACTTTCAAAAAAACCCACTAAAATAAAATAGGTCAAAATGAATAGACAAATGGAGGAATTCACATTTGTCTGTCCACTTTACAAAAAGAAACTTCAAGCATCAAAAAAAACCTAGACAAGATGATCTCCATTGCCCCCACATTTTCAGCTTTTTATTGGAAAATATTTCAAATAGGCACAAGACAGAGAGAGCATATTGTTATGGTCTTTCCTGTAGCCCTTGGTCAATTCAACAATTGTCAGGAGAAATCTCCTCTGTAGTTAACGCCTGCTTCCCTTCTCACTAAAGTAATGACCCACTTACACATAATGCCTCAGTGTTTTTTACCAAAATTTTGTTTTAATTACAAAACATTCCATGCTTAAAAATGCAGAAAGTCACATCATTGACACTTACGTACCCACTACCAAAATTCAGCAAGCATACCTCAGAGATAGTGCAGATTTAGTTCCAGATCACCACAGCGAAAGGGATATTACAGTAAGGTGAGTCACACATGTGACCGAACTGTTTACATCTGAGTCTCTTATGGCACTAGCATTATATCTAAAAAATATACATACCTTAATTTAAAAATGCTTTCTTGCTAAAACGTGCCAACCATCCTCAGGGTCTTCGGTGAATTGCATTAATTTTGCTGACGGAGGGTGTAGGGTAGGCGGAAGAGTGGTCACGGTTTTCCGCCAACCCTGGGTGATGGGCCTCTGCAAGCCCAGGCGCGCCCGGACTGTGGGCACCTGAAGAAGGGCGTGATGCGGCGGGTGTGACGTGGCATGGCGTGACGTGGCATGGCGTGACGTGGCATGGCGTGACGTGGCATGGCGTGACGTGGCATGGCGTGACGTGGCATGGCGTGCGCGTGCGCGAGGCAGAGACGCAGAGAGCGCGAGGACGGAGAGCACGCAGCAGGGGCGGCGAGGGAGCAGCGCAACAGAAGCGGCAGAAAGAAAAGCAGCAGCGAGACCCCAGCCAGCGCCAGAGAGCCCAGAAGAAGGTGAAGATTTGCCAGGGTGTAGGAGGCCTGCCAGCTCCCTGCCCTGCCCCCCACCCCTACCTGCCTTGTACATGGTTGCCACTCTATGAAAAGACTATTAAGAGCCTGCGAAAACCACCAGGGGCTCCAAACTCATCCTTTATCCATCTGCATGTGTCATAGGCAATCTGCATTGGTGCCAGACTGGCACAGTAGGCTGGCACTACAGAGGGTCTTACAAATAACACAACTATCTGCGAAGCTCATACAGTGAAACACAATAAAATGAGGTATGCCTGCATTTTTTTTCTGATCAGCTTCACCTTTTCTCTTTAAAAAAATAATATTACTGAGGCAGATACTCACCCCCATCCTTCCTCGTTTCTTTCCTCTCAGAGGAAATGCCCATCTTAAAGTATGTATTTATACTTTTATTTCCTATATATTAATCCCTAATAAAGATAGACTATTACATATACTGGGTCTTGTAATTTTGTGTAATACCAGGCTCTGTGTATCCTTTTTTCTTGAGTTTTTAAGTGATCATTTAGAGATTTTTCCATGTCATGTGTTCATTTAATCCATATGATAGTACCCTTTCTCATATACTTTAAATGTTATATAGTATTCCATTGTATGAGTTGATTAAAATATATTTAGTTATTTTCCTACTGAGAGATATTGGATAGGATACACCCTTTTGTAACTACATATAGTGCTCCAAGGACAACTGGGACCATTTGTCCTTATGTTCACATCTTAGTGTTTCTCTGGAATAGATGGTATAAAACAGGGGACTTGTCTCCATAGCCCAAATCCGAATGGCCCTGAAATACTAAGGGCTCCATCAATGTTTATTGAATGAAGGGATACAAATACTGACTTTTCATGAAATACAGATGGGCATAAAACTAAAATATCACCATAGTTCAAATATTAATGAAGTTTTTCAGAAGCATTTATAAAAGTGAATGGACTACTATTTCTTGGCCTTAAGGTTCAGAAATTCTTGTGCAAATGAGTGACAGTGGTAATGAAGATGTAATACTATAGAAAAGTAATCTCTTCCCAGGTTGACTTTACTTACATATGAGTTTTGTTCTGAGGACAAAGCTTCAGTTGTTACCATGGATGAACGTGAAGGGCAAAATCAACCACACAGTTTTGATTTATGGCACCATGAATTACAAAGGGATCCAATACGCCACGTCATCCTGAGAACTTACTTTCACAGGGATGATCAAAAACTGAGGCAGAGTAGAAACAGATACATTTTGCCCCTAAAAGACTACTTGGGTACAGTAGCCCACACATTAGAACATCAAGATCACTGAGCTACCAAAAAATGTGATAATTTATGACATCTGAGAAGAAACACTCTTCAGCTTCTGATACTCCTTTTCAAGTGAAATTAGAATACCTCATCACTTTGTCATGTTGCAGTTTTCCCAGCTATGAACCTCCCACATACAAAGGCAATGTCAAGGGTCTGTCCACCCTAAACCATGGAACTATCAATTTCTTCCTTAACCAAATTATTGGCAAAAGAGACAACATCACCCTTAGACAAGTTAGATCAACTCTGGAGAACTGAGGACAGAATTAACTGAGATATCGGTTGTAAATAGGAAGGTGGATGCCTGAATGAATTTGAAGTTCTAACAAAATGAAAGAAGCAGAAAACACATCCTGAGTAGATAACAGTGTCAATCATAGTTCACCCCTTCAATTTCCCAATATCCACTCATATTCCTCTTATCATGCATCAAAATGCTCATGCCTTCCTGAAATATACTCCAGTTCCAAATCTAGACTCTCTGAATGATGTACAGTCTGCATTTTCAAGTAGCTCTTCCTTTCTTTCACTTAGCCATATTTCAAGGTGCATCAATATTGTAACATGAACCCATATTACTTTTTTTAATTGTGATAAAATACACATAACAAAATGTACTGTCAAACATTATTAAGTGCACAGTTTAGTAGTATATCGCTGTGCAATTGATTTGCAGAGCATTTACAACTTGCAAAACTGAAACTATATACCCACTCTCCATCCCACTTACCCCTGGCCCTTGGTAACCATGATTCTGCTTCGTGTTTCATTGAATCTGACTATTCTAGAGGCCTCATGTAAATGAACTAATACAATATTCCTCTCTTTGTGGTTGGTTTATTCCTTTTAGTATGATGTGCTCAAGGTATGACATGTGTCAGAATTTTCTCTCTTTTTTGAAGCTGAGTAATATTCCATTGTATGTAGATACCACATATTGTTTACCATTCATCTGTCAACGGACAATGAATTATGTCTACCTTTTGGCTACTCTGAATAATGCTGCATGCACATGCTGTATACAAATACAGGGTTATATCTCTGGAAACAGCCCTATGCAGTTGCTCCCTAGGCATCTGGCAGTAGAGATTGCTCCTCACACATTCTGGCATTGAGATGAAGGGCATGATTTTAGGATGCTCACCACAGGTTCCTGCCTTGCTTGTCGCGGAGCACCATTCTTAGAGGTCACCTCACTTAGAATTGAGCACAAGAAAAGTTAGTGATTTCCACCCCCCACCCTACCCCCAGAGGTCCACACAGAGGTAACATGAGCCAAGCAGGAAGTGAGCGGAGCAGGAACCCGCTGTTCTCCGCTCCACCCCTTTCTGACTGATGTACAATCTCTAGACCTGTTCCTCCCCTTCCTCAGGCAGCTGGGGAGTCCGACCACTGACTGTCATGGGGCCTGCAGATACTCCCTCATCAGACCTCAGGTGTTCTGGAAGAGAAACTAGAAATGCAGGTTTTCGCTTTTACCTGCCTGATTTTTAACGCAAACAATGGATGTTTGAGAACATCATGTGGATTCAAGAGACCACATCTGCAGAGCAGATCCGACCCTCGAGGGACCAGGCTGCCACCACAGCAGGGGTCGGGGGAGGACATCAGTCACGTGTCCTTAGGGTGCAGGGGCATGGCCCGGCCTGCCCCAGGAAGCCCCTTGCAGAAGTCAGAGAACTCCAGCCCAGACCAGGGGAGGCACACCCCAGCACTGCCAAGCAGAAACCTCAGCCCCTGCTGCCAGGCTCAGGACATGCTCCCCAAGGAGTTGAACTGTTGCCTTCTATGGTTGTCTCTGCTGTTTCTGGTGCTGATGAGGCTGAAAATATAAAAGGCTGGGAGCACACAGTTCAGCCAGCGTTCCTTCAAACTGGCAGACAACCCAGGCCGTGGAGCCTGCCAAGGTTAGGGAACTCGGGCTGAGAGGGACCCAGGGACAGGGAGAGTCTGAGCCACGTGGGCACGCCTGCCTCCTGCACAGGTTTCTCACGGCTACTTCCTGCTTCAAGAGCAAACTGGGGGAAAGCAACCTGGGACTCGCCCAGTGCTAGTCCAGAATCCTTCCCAGCCCAACCTGGGCCAGATTTCCCAGGCAGAACACAGGGGCACTCACTACACCCCCAGTCTGCAGCCCCACCCCAGTGGGGTGCACCAGGGGTCTTCACACAGAGGGCCAGCATCATGCCAGCAGCCTGGGGTATGACCCAGGTTCTCTCCTCTCTCCCTAACCAGTTTGGATTTTCTAGAACAGACTCAAACACAAACGAAGCCTTCTTTCATCAGACCATAATCAGATTTTTTCTCTTTTCTTTTTGGTTCTGAAATTTTCCACCCTGGGTAAGGCGGTTCCCAGAGCACAAAAGGCAGAGCTTTAGGATCCAAGGAACTTGAGGTCAAACCCCTCAATTTCGCAGCTCTGGTCCTAGAGCCCTGCACTCCCCTGAGGCTCAGGTTTCTCATCTGTGAAAAAGATCCAGCAACCCCTTCCCAGGGTCTTTTAAGTGTCTGGGAAAGGCAGAGTGGGGTGATTTAGCATTTGAACTCCCTGGGGCCCTCCTCCTGCACCTTGAAGTGTTAATCGTGGTCCCTGGCCAGGAACTCAATAAACATGAGTCCCACCTACCTAATCCCAGCCCCCAGATTTTATCTCCACATGAACCCCCAGGTCCTGTGTCACCCCTGGGGTGTCAGGGTGTCAACCACCCACCCACACAGAAGGCTGGAGTCCTCCCTGGGTCTCTGGTTGCAGGCACCCTCCTCTGGGCCTGCTCCCCTTGTTCGACCCTCTCTGTAGGTGTGGGAACCGAGGCCCTTAACAGACTCCGAGGGTTTTGGTGAGCAGGCAGGGCTGGGACTATAAAACTCACAACCTCCAAGTTCCCAGGCTCTTTGTCAACCCACCAAACCATGTCACCTCGCAGCTGATGCAGACTGTGGCCCACTGCTCCCCTGGGAAATGTTTAAAAGTGCAAGTCTGGTTTCGACAGAACACAAGAAGCTGGAGGTCCCCCCAGTGCTCCAAGATGGGAGCAGCAAAGTGAAAGGAAAGAAGAGGAGCGAGTCCCGAGGGTGGACGTTCTCACCAGAGAGGTCGTTTCTACCCGGGAAAACTAGAAGATTCGGCGCTCATGTTGCTCTCTCAGGAAGACAGTTCAGGTCCCCCAAGCATCCTAGGAGCTGGGACCGGCCCCCTTCGCTCCTCAGCCCAGCCATAAAACTGACCCCCCCACAGCCGCGGAGGCCATGGTCTCACAGTTGCGAGTCACCATTTGCGCTTTTTTTTTTTTTTTTTTAGGATTCCAGGAACACCAAAAGTGCTCTTTGCAAAAAGCAGCCAACCCCGATGCCCTATTATGAAACCTCCCTTCACACCCAGACCTCAGCCAGTGCAGGAGCAGACAGCCCCGTCTCCATCCAGGGTGCAGTTGGGAATAAAAGACTGGCCGAGTTCTGATGGGAACGTGGGGTTGTGGCTCCCCGCAATTGGAGAATGCAATTCTGATGATCAAAGTGTGCTTTTCAACAGGCTTTGTGCGAGGCGTTTCTGGGCGAGGTCTGAGAAAAAGAGGCTGCCAGCGAACTGTCTGCCAGCCTTGTTTGCTCTGAACTTCTGGCCCCAGTGGGAAAGGAAATTCAGCTTTGTTTGGCATTTTCAGGCTTGATCCACAATGCTGAAGGGTCAAGGCGTGGGGGTTAGAAAACCTAGCCACGAAGAAAGAGCCCAAGTGCTCCATTCTCGGCCAGTCTACCAGCCTAGGATTCCTCCAACCACAGAAGCACCTGCAGGGATGGCAAGACTATCCTGAGCACAGCTGCCTCATCTGCTTAGGAAAATCCTATCCCTCAAGTCCCTATGTTACAGGGCAGGGAGAGGGGCACTCCAGAACCCCCAAACCTGCCCCTTCTAAATAGGTTCTGCCATCCGCCACATCAGGACAAAACATAAGACCTTAAGTGGAAAAGAAACTTTAATACAATTAGTGTGATAATACATAAAAGACAAAGAATAATGGTTTCTAAACCAAGCACCCAAAGTTACCCATTACCTCGTGGGCAAAAGTCCACCCAAATGGGATTGGCCCAAGGCAAGGCCCGAAAGCCTGCCACAAGTCTAAAACACCTTTTGGCAGGGACCCATAGAAAAGGGTCAGAAACAGCCAGACAAGTCTGGGAGGAAAAGGACAAAATCAAAATCAAGATCAACGTTGCCACAGTCACCCCCCCCACGGGTCTCTCACCCACATCTGTCTCAATCAGTCCAGGCCAGTGCAGCTCCTTCAGTCTCTCTGCTCCTTGGGCCGCTTCTGGCTCCATCCTGCTCCCTTCCTTCTCTCTCCTCTCTGTCCTTTTTTTTTTTTTCTCTCTTCTCCATCTTCTTATCTCTCCTGCTCAGCTCCACCCTCCCTTGGGTGGGGCAGGGAACCTGGGACACTCCCATTTCCTGAGGACCACCCTCTTACACCTAGTTCCTATCAATACCGCAGTTTGCCTAGTAATTTCCGCAGTACCTTGGCACTTGCAATTATTGACTTATTTTACTTACTTATTTTACTGCAGTAACATCAGTTCACATTACTGTCCCACCCATCGGCAGGACTCGTATTTAAATGCCAACTTGGTGAGCTGTCTGCTCCCAGATTCTACCTTGCTATCATTTTAAGATCGAGCCTGGTGCCTTTTACAGTGTATTTCTCCGTGATGGGTTTATGAAATGCTCTACAGAAGCACCAGTGCTGACAATAGATGACACAGGAGAAACTGGAGAGACAGCCAGATTCAGAATGATCATTACTCAATGGCTAGCTTAACCATTGGTAACTTAAGAAGCAAAGTGTTTCAAGGACCACCAGCCAGTCTCTCTCATCCACAGCGGGAAGGGATTCTAGAGAAATCTGGTGAGCAAGGGAAAGCAAACAGATCCCAAATGATCTTGTTGGATGCTCAGGCCTCTTTTTTTTTCTTTTTTAGTTGAATTACTCCTGACTTGAAGTCCCCGTGAATGTCAGATTCACATAGAGGGGACGTCTGGTTGCTGGGGGCAGAGCTGGGGGGTGGGGGGAGGGCTGAGTGGTTTCACGGGTAGGGGGGTTTCAGTTTCATAAGATGAGAAGAGCTCTCAAAATCGGATGCACGGCCCATGTGCATATGCTCACTACTGCCAAACTGTACATTGAAAAATGCTTAAAGTGGTCAGTTTTAGGTCATGTGTATTTTACCACTATAAGAACATGAGCGGGGAGGGAAGAGTTGAATTAGTTGCTAACATACAAAAGTCAAAACATTCACTTTCAGGCCTTGGTTTCCTGCTCCTCTTTGCTGTTGCAAGTTGAGGCTGCTTTGGAGCCAGCCCCTGGACACACCACCTTGTGGGTCAGGACTCTCCACGAACACTGAGTTAGGCCCCCCCAGAATCTGATGGGCTCCTGAACCTTGCTTTGGAGCACACGGAACAGATGACACACTTGACCCTGAGTGGTGAAGGTGTGACATTTTCAAATGCACTTCAGAGGCCCATGAGGAGGACCCCTGGCTTGTGTTCTTAGCCGTGTTTAACAGATGCCTTAGACAAACAGCAAATGGAAAAGACAGCAGGATCCCCAAAGGCGGCAGCACCCCAGGGCCATGCTGCGACCTGAGTTGACCTCTTATGCAGCTCCCCATTGAGTGCCTGCCCGTGCCTGCAGATACTCAGGCCTCCTGAAGGCCTGCTCCTCCCCTCCCCCGGGGCACTTGCCACCCAGGCCTCCCTGGGCCTGTGGCCAGCGCCCTGAATGGGGACAGTGTGTGATGCAGCAGGCTGTCGTCTGTCTGAGCCCGGCCTGCCAGAGTCCCTGGCCACTGGCCGTCAACTTTGGGAAAGATTTGTGATGTGGAAATCTCTGCCCTGGAAACCAAGTTGAGCCTTTGGCTGGTTCATATAACATCACTCATGGGGGTGCTGAGAAACCTGGGGAGTGACAGTCGGCTCCCCTCCCCCACCCCCAGCAGCTGAGCTTGCTCACCTCCTTCTCCAGGGTCCCCGTGTCTCTTCTGCAAACCCACCAAGCTTGCAAAGACCCCAGCACAGGTCCAAAGACCCACAGGAGACTGTCTGAAGGGGGGAGGAGTAAATGGTGATAGGTGGCTATAAAATGGAGCTCAACCATCAAAGCACTTAGAATTGCCTCAAAGCCTAACTTTTTTTTCTCAAATTGTGGTCTTTAAAGTGTAAGGAAAAACTACACTAGGAAGGACAAAGAGAACTTTGAATACCATTTGTGTCAAGATGTCCCCGGGAAGAAGGAACAGTAAGTCCTGAGACAGATGCAGGAATAGAGGCTCAGGGTGCCCACAGGCCCAGCGAGGCCAGCTCTTGGGTACAGGGCAAGCTGACTTTACAAGCTCTCCTGGGGCTTATTCTGGCAGGGACGCCTTCTTATTTATGTAGAAAATCCTGGTTTTGAACTGAAACCAGATTCCCCCAGGACAAGACCAATTTTTCCCTGCTTCCTGACCAGCTGGGTCTGCAGGCTTTGTTGGGCCTGAGCTGCCCACTACCTCGGCCCTCACCTAAGGGCATCCCCTCTCCCCCAACCCCTGTGGGTGTAGACTGTGGACCAGCCCAGAACACTTTGAAAGTTGCAGAAGTGGTGGGTGCCCTACTGATGGAGGAGATAGATGCAAAATAAGATTAGAACTAGACCCACACAAGAAAGTGGGGGTAGAAGAAATCAACACAACCATTAGCACAATCCCGGGGTGCCAGCTCCTAAGTTCCAAAGCATAAGTAGGAGCCAGACTGCAGTCCAGGGGCAAAGACATGGAGATTGAACCCATTGTAGAATCTCTGGTCTCTTTTCTAATTCTAGTTAGTCAACAGACAGCCATCCTCGAAGATGAGCCCCACCCAACTGAAAGAAGGCTATATGGGTGCCATCTCTGCAGGAATTCAGGGCAGCCATTTCTCTGCCCACCTGTGCCTATGCAGGTGATTTCCTTGACCAACTCTGTCCCTCTGCAGGGCAGAGGCCTGCCTGTCTGCCCATGACCTGCACCATGCAGGCCTCTCTTAGCAAACCTGCCCCTCAGTGGGGCAGCTCTTTCTGCCCGCTTGTGTCTGTACAAGTGTCCTTTACTTCCTTGCTCTAATAAACCTGGACTTTAAGTATAACTGAGTCTCTGTCTCGTGGAGAAACTTGCTGTATGCCGCTGAAGGGAGCTCTGGGGAAACCTTTCCAAGCATGGACCCAAGGACCCCGCTCTGCTCTCAAATCCATCCACTCTAAAACGACATCACTACCACCCACTGCCCACAGTGTGAGTGGCCCTGCTGGGGCTCGGGTGGCCGGAACAGCCAGGTGACAGTGGCGTCTTGCCCTGCCACCCCAGGGCACGCAGCCCCCACTAGGGCTGCAGCAGTAAGGTCTCCCTGGGCAAGAGCAAGCCCCATAGCTCCTGGTTCAGAGCTGCAGGGAGGCTCATTGAGCCCCTCTGAACCAACTCTGGGCTCCCTGGAGCCACAGGCAAAGAAGACCATAGGGCCCCGGGCCAACATGGCGGGCTTCCAGCAGAGTCCACCCTGCAGCAGCTGGGACCCGTGTCCCAGTGCTGCTGCAGGCCCCCCTCCCCTTACACCTGGCCTGCTGAAGGGGCACTGGGTGTGGTGTGCCTCCACCGAGGCCTGCTCTGGCTGTGGCTCCTAGGACCCCACCAGCCCATGAATCTCCCTTGACCTCAGGGCAGGTGTCATCTGTGCAGGCACTGGGCTTTTCCCTTTTGTATTTGGTGCCTGGATCGTAAATAACCACTCAGGTTCAAGCTCACTTTCACTCATGGTGGTGAGTTAATTATTCTGATTGAAAAATAAAAGCAATCTGGTTGTTGCTAAACAGCTAACCCGCACCAATCAGATGCTTAGGATTGAAAATGGTGTAATCAGATTTGTAATGTGGGAGACCGTGAAAAAGGAGATAAGGCGGGGCAGGCATGAGCCTGGATTCATTCTGCTCCTGATCTCTGGCCTTGGAAGAAAGAAGAAGGATTTCAGCAGATGGCCTCTGAAGAAGCATCAAGCAAACCATCACCTCCATGAGATTCAGCAGACTTGCAGACCTTCTCAAAGACCCAGTCACAGTACTTGCCTCTGACGCTGCTGTCCTGGCCGGTGTTTCAGAAAGAGCTGGTTACTCCTGGCTTATGCCAATAGCTCACAAAGAGCTGTTTGCTATTGGTGCAGGCCAACAACTCATGGGCAGCTGTAACCCTGGTGTCTCTGATACCACCTCCTGGGGACAGGTTGTGACCAGCACCACTGACAAGTGCTAACCAGCACTGTTGAGAGGTGACCAGCACTCTATGTTGGGCCACCTTGGAGAGCTGGCCACCATTTCTGATCATCTAGCACCATCTCCCAGTTCTGCTGCCTCCACTGTTGTCCAGTTGTGGCACCCAGTGCAGTCCAGCCCAGCCTTCAGGCTGTTGCTATGGGCTGCTACAGTTTCACCTCAGTGGCCCCACCTGTGAGCACCACCAGCTGCCACTGTGAATTGGACCCTGTTGCCCTGCTGGCTGGTGTCCCACCAGCTCCACATCTTGTTGACCAGACAGCAGCATCTTGCAAAAAGGGCCTTTGTTTGAGCCTACCGGACACTGTGGAGAGGATCTGGGGTGAGACATCCGAACACTTGTGGCCATAGAAAATCTTTGTTCCCTCAATCACTTCTTTGTTAAAGGGCCCTGTGTAGTTGCACCTTGAGCCTGAAATTGTTAGCACACGGGCGAGAACCCACAGTGACCTGTCCCCACCTTGGCATTGTCCTTTGCAACTTTCGAAGCACTGCTTTAGAACAACTCAAAGAAGGACCCACAAGGAAAAAATGGGAGAGACTTGAGGAGGGAGGGATTGGAAATGCCACCCAACATCTCCAAGAAGAAAACCTCTCATTGTGTTTTCTGTATTTCTTTGCTGGAATTTATTACTCCACTAAACACAACAGATAATTGAGTGGGGTATTCTACCATCTCTCCAAAAACAACAATGCCTCATGTCCAGAATTCCACCATCTCAAAAAAACCTCCTTCCCAACAAATTGTAAGGAGTGCCTCGATGGTAACCACCTCGTAGCCAATAAATCTGTCTGTTGTTACAGGATGGTGCTTTTCATTTCTTCCATGGGCTTGAACAGACCATAAATCCATTAATGGATTCGTCAGCTTTCGACCACAGATTCTTCCACAGAGGTTGGGCGGGTGAGGCCGAATTAAGCCTAGTAGCCAAGCATAGAAAAAATCATTCCCTCTTCATAAATCCCCTCACCTTTCATAAAGGGTGAAATATGTGGGGGCAAGATCCAGCGAATTCTCACTTACATCCAGATTCATCGATTGTACATTCACAGTTTGGACAAACAGCCAGAAAACTCATCCTTCCCAACTTTTGGTCCAACCTACCAGTAACTACTACAACCTACAAGTAACCACTCTTCTGGGGCTCCCTGAAATTAGTCCCTCTAGGCTTCCTGCTCTAAGAGTCTGTGATTTCACCTTGCAACTTGCAAGAAGCAGGAGCAGGTAGGAGAGAAGGGAGGAGAACAGATAATATCTTGGAAGAAATGGACAAAATAAGACTATAGAGGAATTAGTGTTGGGGGCAGCACACAGCTTTCTCTCTCACAGCCTGAGGGAAGAGATATGACCCCTCTTTGCTTTGAAATCAGAATTCAGCCTCTGTGATTTCTGGGGAAACTTTACAGACTGAGTTTAGCAGCCCTGAGAGGCAGAGAGCTGTGCTCGACCTCAAGTAGCTCATGCCACAGCTGAGTGCAGACGCTGAGTGAGACATGCCTTCACCTGGGCAGAGTGTAGAAGCCTCAGCCCAACAAATAGGCCCCTGGAAAGAAGAACGATCACATCAGTAGTAGGTAATTCCTGCTCTTGTGACAGATCTGGGAGAGAGTGGGAGGAGGTGATGGGGAAAGCCAAGATTTCGGGGAAGGTCTAGTTATATCGATGAATAGCCAGGTACTTATAAACAGATGAGGTAAGGTGGTCACGAAAAGGGCTTACCAAAAAAAAAAAAAAGATGGTGCTGTGGGTGTGTACAAAGCATCCAAGCACCGAGAGGTAACAAGGCTTTCTTTATTCTGCAGCTCCTAACCCTCCATTCAGCCCTTACGAAGACCGCAGACGGTTTGGAGCACCCCAAGTTCAGAGGGACATCGAGACATTGGAAACCTTCCAGAAAAGAGCCACAAAGCTGAGTTACAGGCTGTGAAGGGTTGAGCAATGCGGGAGGGTCAACCCAGGGAGCGCAGCAGCTGTAAGTCAGCCAGGGCAAGAACAACCTAAAAATAATCACCAAGTCTCCCCGTGAAGAAGCTTTCCATTCTCCCCACAGCTAGGACCCGGGCAGCTGCAGACCACACGAGGATCTTAGCCAAAGAGCCACACTGCTATATTTATAACCTGCAGCTTCCAGGGACCGTGGTTGCTGGCGGCTTGTCCTGGGATTAGCAGTCAGCTGTCAGACACTGGGTCCCACAGAGGGGTGGTCCGAGGAAGTGACCCCAGTGAAGGAGTCCCCTCTCAGCCAGCCCTTTGTCTTGTCTGGTCCCAGGGCCTCCCTCTTTCTTCTCCTCCCCCGCTGACCTTCCGTGACCTTCCTCAATCCAGGAAGAAAATGACCAAACCAGCTTTAGGGCTGGTGATTCTGAGGTGGGCCTCCCAGGCAGAGGGGCTGTAAGGCGGGATGTCCAGCTGCCGTGGGAGGGCACGGTGGAGGTGACCACCATCCTGACCTCAGAGCTCTCCTCTGAGCGTCTCACCCCATCTGGAGCGCTCACGAACAGAAGCACCAAGCAGCACTCAAGGGTGGCTCCTGGGGTGCGGTAAGTCCGCCCTCCCTCCTCGTCCACTCAACCAACCCAGGATCTGTCCTTCCCAGAAATGCACAGCCTCGTACTCTAAATTTAAAAAAAAAATGCAAAAGGGATCAGAGACAAGCAGATTTATTTGCCATTTTCTATCTTTGATATCAAATGATCCGAGAGTACCTGGCTTTGGGGCACACCAATGTGGGTGTTATTAGGAACAGTTTTGAGGTGGGTTACTCTGGTTTCAACTGGAAAAAGCTTTCCTGGGATTCCTTTTTTAAAAGGACCAAACTTTTTTAAAAGGACCAAGCTGTGTGCTGCTTTAGAACAACAAGCTACAGTGTTGTTTTTTTTTAAGATTTATTTATTTATGCACACAAGAGCTGGGGTGTAGGCCAGAGGTATGGGGTGGTGAGAGGATTCACCAGAGACAGAGTGGGGAGCAGAACAGGCAGATCAAACGAAATGCACTGCTAAGGGGAGCAGAGGGCCAGACAGGAGAGGTCTTCGTCGCCATGTGGGAAGCTCCCTGGCTGGGGATCGAACTTGTCCCTCAGTGGCTGCTGATAGCTTCATAGTGCTGAGACTTAATCCCTTGAGCAACCAGGGAGGCCCTATGTTTAAATTTTTAAGGAACTGCCAAACTCCTTTTTTTAAGTAAGTAGTATTTCATGCTTCATACATGCAAACAAATTTAAAAGATAGTAGGAAAGGCTGCACTATTTACAGCAGCAATAAAAAAAAGACAAAGTACCCAGGAAAACCTTAACAAGAATTGTGTAAACTTTTAGTATAAAACTTGAAAATGTACCTGAAGAACACAAAGGTAGTCTTCAAATTGGGAGGGCATACTATGGTCTTGATGAAAGATTTAACGTCCAGCAAAAGAGGTCAACTCTCACTATATTTATTTAATTAAATATGAAATCAGCCCAATTTTCAAAAAAGAAATTTTGTTGGAACTAACCGAGTAATTCAAAGAACATATGAAAAGAAAGGAAGCAGAGCCAAGGAAATCCTGAAAAAGAAAGAAAAATGGGGAAGAACTAGCCCTAAGAGGTATTAAAAAAAAGCTATAAAGATCCAACAATTAAAACTGAAAGAAAAACTTGTGGAAAAGAACAGAAATTCCAGAAACAGAGTCAAATGTATATGTGAAATAAGTATATTTGTCATAAAGCTCTATCTCAAAATTCAAATTCGTGTTTATCATAAGACTACATCTTCAATCCGTGACAGTAAGGTGGATTTTTTTATCAAAGGAAGTTTGTGCAACCAGGTAGACACTTAGAAGAAGTAAACTGGACCCATCCTTCACAAAATAAACTCCAAATGTATCATAGGCTTACCTGTAAAAAAAGAAAAAAGAAACCATTGAAAGTACAAAAACAAAAAATCAAGGAAAGAAAAAATCCAGGGTCTTAGAAGGAAATCTCTTTTTAGTTCAAAAGTCTTTTTAAGACTCAAAATTTCAGTAGTCACTAAAAAAGAGAGAGAAACTGAGAGACAAAAATCGAAAAGTCTATATGGCAAAGGCATCACAGGCAGTGTGGCTATCAGGGAGTTGCTGTTAACTTTCTGGGGTTTAAGAGTGATATGATGATTATGCAAGAGATCACCCTCCTTTTAGGAGGTATGAGATGAACTACTTGGGTTTATAGAGACAGTTGTCCATACCTCGTGTCTGTGCATATGCTCACACACAGGTGCACTCACATTCTCCCATAGGTATATGTTCACACACTCATACACACAGCTAAGGCAAAGGTGCAGCTACTATCAGTTCTTGAATTTAGGGGTGGATATACAAGTGACCAGTGCAGTGTTTTTTTCTATGATTTATTTATGCATTCATTATACAAAGTCAAAAAGAAATGCACCGAAATCAAAGTCAAATAACAAAATAACCCAAATAGAAAAATAGAAATAGAATAACAAAATAACCCAAATAACAAAAATAACAAAATAACCCAAATAGAAAAATAACCCAAAGTGAACAAAAGAGTAAATCAATCACAGAAAAAAAAATACGAAATGTGAAAAAGTGTTCATTCAAATAAAATTCAAATTAAAACGACATTGAAATTATCTCATCAGATTGGCAAAAATTCCAGAGTTTACATAGGTCAGGCTGTGTGGGAAAGGGCACTCTCACAGATGTCATGGGAGACAAGCGGTCAAACCATAACAAGGATTTTTTTTACATTTGGGGAAAGGAGACCAGGATCTGGGTGGGAATAAGACATCTTGAAGTCTACATTTTTCTATCGAAACCTCATTCATGTATTGCTTAGTCAAATAATAGAATATAAGTGAAAAGAAAAAAGTCCTCAAGAACTTTGGATTTTTAAATAAAAATTTCTTAAATGTTGATGATACTTATTTTGAAGGTTATTCTATGGGTCATCTGGTCAACCCCTTGTTGCCCAGAACCTCTCATATCTTTTAAATGGCACAAAATCGCAAACCAATTCCTCACCTGGTGAGGTTGCTTCCTGTGGAGATCTAACGCCACTCATTCAGAACCCCAAAATAAAACCCTTTCTTCAGTAACTTGGCACAGGGGTCTGCTCCCAATCACCCCACCATCTCTCCCACAGGGCTGTGCTTGTGTAGACATATTCATTCTCCTCCCAGGTGTGTCTGGGTGCACTCCCTCTCAGTAAACTCATACAATGGCCTTTCCAGATAATACGTAAACAAACATGGAGGTGAGAAAGTCAACAGAGCTAGAGGGTTGGCTGCTGTTCAAGAAGGGGAGGAATATGCATTGCTGCACATGGGTCTCATCCAAAATCCCAGTTCAAAACACATCCCCGCCCTTCTGAGCCACCCAGATGTCAGGAGGCCACACATACGACTCTGTTCATTCATAAGAGCCAGAGGGTTCGCAATGTCTCCACTCTGGGGCTCAAGGATCCACTTGAAACCCACCCCCAGGCTCCCAGCCGCCAGTTGGTCAGCATAGAAACAGAATATTCTGTAGAACGTAGCTACTGGTTGAGAGAACAGCCATCCTCAGCCACGCTGCCCAGGGAGGTGATGCTGTGGGGACAGGAGTTTGGGCAACCTCTCTTTACTGTTCAAACAAAACAAACACCCACCACTGTCCCTTCTCTGCTTCCACCCTTGCTCCACCGCTACCCTCTTCACCTCTGGTAACCTCATTTGGGTTTTCGGTTGATTTTTATTTCATGAGTTGATTTTTAGTTTGTCTTTTCCATCTATCTGCTTCATTTCCTTCCTGCCTGTATAAACCACACTGGTCACTATCTGTCTTTATCCTTCAAGCTCTCTTGGCATAGTCTCCCCACCGTCCTTCCAGTTTTCTGCAAATGGCAAACATTTGTCTTACCGTATAGCTGAGTAGTATCCTCCATGCGGGTGAGGGTCCCAACCTCCCAACATCCTGCCACCCCACCATGATGTGCTTCCCTGAAGATGCGAGCAGCTGGGAAGAGAGAAATGTATTCACGAGAAAGCACACAAATGTGTGAAGCGTCCATAGAAGGAGAACTGGTTGCCTAGGTAGCAAAGGGTTCTCAGGGTCCCTGTAGGAGGATCTACAGCCTGGCAGAGCATATGAGTATGTGAAAGTGTACGTGTAAACATGTTCGAGAGTGTGAGTGTGTGTGAACATATGTGTGAGAGAGCATGTGGGTTGTGTGTGTGTGCGTGCTGGTGGGTAGAGTGTGTATTTTGAATGTATGTGTATGTGAGGGTGTGTTTGGGTATGTGAGGCATGTGTGTATCATGGGTGGTATTGTTACAGGGTAACCCCATGGGGTGCCTGTCTGGGTTCTCACCAGTGCACTTATAAGAGGCTTAAAAACTCAAATGCAGGCACACACAATAAAATTAATAAAAAGATTTATTTACAAAAAGGGGGAAAAAAGATAAAGAAATAAATTGGTGAAAAAGTCCTACCGGTTTCGCTGAGCTGGAGTCTTCTCGCCTACTCTGAAAAAAACTCTGGCCATTCCCCACCGCGGACCAAAAGCCCCCTCCAAGCCCCCCCCCCCGTCTGGTTTTAAGTCTCAAAACCTCTCCTTAATTCCTCCCTCAGTCCTCAGTATCCTTTTTCTGATGATGATGGCACTCTCTGGCCTGAGGTGGGGGCGGGGTCCTGGGACACCCCCCCCTTCCTGAGGGCCCCCCCTCTTGCAGTAGGAGAGTGTGTGCTGTGTATAGTGCATATGTGTGCGAGTGTGGGGGGTGGGTGTACATTGGGTATCGTGTTGCTGGGGTGTGAATTGACTGAGCATGTGTGAATATATGTATGTTGGTGTGTCAGTGGGGGGGGTGAGAGAGAAAACACGGCTTGTGTGACTGGGTTCAGCTTTAAATTACTGGTGAACTGGAGCCAACCAATTCAAAAGAAGAACTTCTTTTTTCATTGACTCAAGAAAGACTTAATAGCTCTGGCAGAAACTCTCCAAAAATTTTACCTTTGGGCAGACATGGCCCAGCACCAGACAAGAGTTTTCAGCCCCAAAGAATTTGGCAGAACGTTATGAGCAAGTGAATAAAGGGAGGCAAAGGGCTGCTCCCCACCACTGCAGCCAGCCTGCTGGCTCCTGTCTCCTGTTCACACCGCATCCGCCCAGCCCCCCGGGGGAGCTGCTTGGCTCACCTGGCTTGCAGAGTCGCTTGTGAGCTTATGTTAAGTGACCTTTGTGGAAATAGTATACACTGGAGGTGTCACAGGAAAATCCAGGTTCACCTCCTCAAGCTAGCTACTTTATACAGAAAACCCTCCACGCTCAGAATTCCGTGACAATATTTCTTCTCAAATACCAGCACACATATCAGAGTGTTATTGGCCATCCAGTTCATGGTAAGAATTTGTAATGTTCCAGAACATCTGCCAATCACGAGGCATTTCCCAGAAATACACAACCCCAAAAGACTTGTGCCTGGAACGTCTAGATGAACCACAGAAATGCCGACCACTGGCACAACTTACCTGAAGAATCAACCAGGCTCTCTGTGGCAATATGCATGTGTCATTAGTTCCCCCAAGAAGCAAAAGGAAAGATCCCTTACACACAAAGAAGTCCAGGGCCTCCCTGGTGGCGCAGTGGGTTAAGTCTCAGCACTATGAAGCTGTCCACAGCCAGCAGCAAGAGTTCAATCCCCGGTCAGGGAAATTCCCACATGGAGCAGCAGACCTCTCCTGTCTCCCCGCTGCTCCCCTAGCAGTGTATTTCAGTGATCTGCCTGTTCTGCTCCCCACGCTGTCTCTGGTGAACCCTCTCACCCCCACACAAGCCTCTGGCCTGCACTCCGGCTTGTATGCATAAATAAATAAATCTTAGGAAAAAAAAAAACACTAAGAAGTCCAAAAGTGACCTCATAGCTGAGTAGCCAATGGCCATTTCTTCTTGAAATCGTCATCACTATTTGTTTGACAGACAAATGGTGTTTGGTCTGGAGTATGTTCTCAGCTGGGATCAAAGAGAAAAAGGTGAGTGAGGGACAGATGCTGAGCTGGGCGACAAGGACCTCAGGCAACCCCGGTGCTCTGGCTAGGAGTCAGCCACCCAGCTGGGCTGCTGTTGTGCAAGCCCCAAAGATCACAGTCAAATCAATTCCAAAAAGTCTCTGTCCCCTATGTTGCAGGCCATCTCAGGGTTTTTCCCAGGAAACATGGAAAGTCCCAGGGCGGGGCATAGAGTGAGTTTTTGCAGACATGTAGCTGTCACTGCTCCTATTTATTCATAAGGCAACTTTACCCAGGTAAAGCAGGGAGGGTGATGCCTAAAGAAAATGAAATGGCCAACTATGCCCAGGACCCCAGGAAACACTTGCCAGTGTTTCCCAGAAAGCCCACAAAACCTGAAAAGAGTCAAAAAATGCCCAGAGGGGAGATAGGCAGTCCCCCACCCAACCTGCAGCCAGAGCTGCTAAAACTGCACCCCAGGCCAGGGGGAACAAAAGAAGGAGGAGTGGCTTTGAAACTCCTGCCCAGACTGATAAACCAACAGCCCAGAAGCACCTGAGCAGTGCACCCCAGAAAAAGACGGAGTGAGCAGGCCCCTGCACCCATTTAAGCCAGGAGCTCCCTGCCTTACAGTTGTTCTTCCCTAGACTTTGCCCCCCTGGACCCCCCCCCCCAGGTAGTCTGTCTCTAATAACATTGTTTTGTTTTGCTTTGCCTAGATGTGGCTTTGAATTTTTTCATAGTCATAGTCAAGGACCCAGGACCCCCAAAACCTGGGAACAGCAGGACATCCTTTCATTTGGGACAGAAGCGAAACATCTTTCATGCTGTTGTGTAGTGCCCAGCCAGGTGCCGGGCCCATATGAGCTCTGAAATACTAACCTTTTCCTGCTTGTCTTATCCTCAGGGGTGGCCAAGTCTCAGATCACACAAAGTGAAAGAATAACACTGAGAAGCCATGGGACTCATTGGTTGACTCCCTCAAAAGCCCATTTGGGATCATTTTTAGTTATTTTCATTATCCAGTTGTCATGCATGTGATAACAGGAGACGGGAAAAGAAAAGCCACAAGTATTTCAGCAATAGAAACGGATGGTGAATACCAGCTCCATGCGTGTCCAATGGGGTTGAAGGGCACTGAATGTCTCCAAGGGACCACCTGAAGTATTTGTATTTTGTACCTGAGGTTGAGGAGACTATTGATGCAGCGTGAAGTCACTCGGAATTCTCTTGTCTTTGAACAACTCAAAGTCCCTCCTTTATTCTTGCATCACCCACACTTAGCAGAGAACCTGTTCGCTGTCAGCATCCTTGGGCCCCTAGACAATGTTAGGGAGAAAATTCCAGTCACCCCTGATGGGACACAAGGACGGCAAGGTGCACCCCAGCAGCTGTGGGTGCTGAGAAGACTCCCCCCATTCCAGAGAGAGCTTGACTTTGCTCAGAATTTCCCAAACGCACCAGTTGTACAACACAGTTCTATGGAACTCCCTTTAGGGACAGTTTTATAATCTCACTCTGGGAAAGGTTGATGAGCGTTTCTTATTATTAAAATGGCACACCAGAAAGAGATCCATTACATGGAATATTCTTTCCCAATATAGGTCCAAAGGGCAAAAACACCATCGCCAAGTGAAAGAATTTCCTCCGTCTACGTTAGTGGATACACTAATATTCAATGGTGGAACAACAGTGAAATTCTGGTCTTTATTTATTTATTTATTTATTTTAATTTATTTATACATACAAGCTGGGGTACAGGCCAGAGGCGTGGGGCGGCGAAAGAGTTCACCAGAGACAGAGTGGGGAGCAGAACAGGCAGATCAGAAATACACTGCTGAGGGGAGCAGCGGGCGAGGCAGGAGAGGTCTGCTGCACCATGTGGGAATCTCCCTGGCTGGGCGTCGAACTCGCATTGTGCGCTGCCGACAGCTCCACAGTGCAGCGCTCAACCGCTGCACCACCAGAGAGGTCCCAGAAATTCTGGTCTTTAGGATGTCCTGAAACACATCATTCATGACTGGTTAAAAAAAAAAAAGCTAATAATCCAGGTCCAGGAAAACAGAGGGTGTTTGATGAGCAACTTTTTTGATGAGTGTAAAAGATGAGACAAAGAAGCGATGGGTGACTTTCAAGGGAGAGAACAGTAAAGAGCTATTTTCAAAATCCTATCTTTATTTTTTTTTAAGGATTTATTTATTTATGCATACAAGCTGGGGAAAGGCCAGAGGCGTGGGGAGGCGAGAGGGCTCACCAGAGACAGGGTGGGGAGCAGAACAGGCAGATCAGAAATACACTGCTGAGGGGAGCAGCGGGCGAGGCAGGAGAGGTCTGCGTCATGTGGGATTCTCCCCTGCCAGGCATGGAATTTGCATCTCCGCAGCCGACAGCTCCACAGTGCAGCGCTTAACCGCTGCGCCACCAGGGAGGCCCCCAAATCCTATCTTTATTAATAAAACACTGTACTCATGCAATCAATTTTTTAAATGCTACCTCTTTGCTTTGACATTAGGTAAGACCAAAAATCAAATCACTAGATAGCAATCATTGCCCAGAGTCAGCAGATCTTTAAAAATGCATGTTGGTTTTTTCAATATAGAGTCGACCCTCATTGTTCATGGACTCTGCATTTGCAAATTCTCAGATTCGCTAAAATTTCTTTGTAACTTCCAAATTAATATTCACCATGTTTTCAAGGTCATTTGTGGTCAAGTGCAGGACAGTAAAATATTTGAGTTGCCTTAAACTCATGTTCTGCCTCTTTGGTTCCGCTTAAACTGTAAACAGCGCCCTTTTTGTGGTCTGTTTGTAAGGTCTTATGCACTAGAAGGTATTTGTCTTGATGCAGAATCCACTTAGAGTGGGCAGGTTTGGAGGTTCTGGGGTGCCCGTCACCCTGCCCTATAACATACTTAGAGACTCATTTTAAACTTGGGAGTTTGGTTGTTCATTCTGCTGTAAAACTGGCCCCCAAGCAAAGTGCTAAAGGGCCGCTTGTACTCCTGAGGACAAGGAGGCTACAACCATGTGCCTTAGGAGGAAACGCATGGTGACTCTGAATTCAAGGTAGTGAATCAACAATGTATATTAATAAGGTGTCTCTGAACAGAAAACACACACAAATCAAGGCATCGCTTGATCAAAACATTAGAACCAGGAGTTCACAGGAACCCAACCTTAGGCTCTCCAGGACCCGGGGCTCATTCAGTTTGAGGAGATGCTCCAGGGAGCCACTAACTTGAATAACCAGAATCGACTCAAGTCACTTAGGGAGCAAAGAGCAAAGTCTCCTTCAAGAAAAAGCCTGACTGAAGTTGAAGAGAGCTAAGAGTGTTGATACCACACATGCCGAGCTTTTGGATGAAACTGCACCATCCTGTCAGCAACCAGGTATCCCCGTGAGTCTGTGTCAGCTGAACACAAAGAGAAAGCATTTGTTGGAACCAAAGGTAGGCCTGGTCAGTCCTGGCTGCAGAATCTTTCCTTCTACCTTCCACAAAGATTTTACTCAGTTCCTCTTGAAACAAGCAAATGGTGCCTGAGGAAACAAGATGTTCACACCCTGAGTCAGCTGTTGGAAAGTGTTGCTCTTATCTGGACTCATTTAAAGCATAGATCTACTGTGCTTAAAATACCTCGATAACCAGGGGCAACTCTGATTTCAGGCTGCCTCGCAAAGATCTGCGGATGTCATCCAACACTTTAGCAGACGTTGTAACCTTACTCTTTCCTCTAAAGAAACCAGGCGAAAACTCCACTGTGAGGCTCCAGTTAATATACCTTTGGCTCCTGTCCCCACCTGTAAACACCCAAAGGGCAGTTTCCATTTTCTTCAGGGAATCTTCTAGGATGTAGGCCCTGTAGGACAAAGCTCACCATCAATACCAGCTGGGGCAGTTCAGTTACTATGGTGTCCAGCAGGCGCCAAGCTGTCCCTCTTCTGTTCTGCTCTTGCTTCCTTCTGGAACACTCTCCACACCAACACACAAGAACGCAGTCAGAATGGGTTTTGGTCAATCGTTTCAAAAACACATGCTCCTCAGCCTTTGAGTAGGTTACAGCCAAATAAGTCTGATTGGAAAATATAATAGGTGGAAACTACTTCCCCCCCACCAAGTCCTTTATGATCGCCCCCACCCCTCAGGTGCAGCGTTCTTATTCCATGACGTGATAATTCTATAGCTGTAAAGAGATATGTTCGTAGACTGAAATAGCACATTTTTCCTTTGAACTGGTGAAAAGCTCCCTGGGCGATTTCTCGAGCTGCGAGCGTTTGCAAGGAGCGGAGTGATTCACAGGGGTTTAGGTTTGGCGGGTCCAACGCACAATGGATTCGGGAAAACTGAGAGAAACAGCCACAATACTGGTCTCTGGCTTCAGGAGGCTGGCGAGGAGTCTTTTCCTCCTTGGGCGAATTTTCTGGAAGTCCCGCTGCACCAAGCCCCCTGTGGGAACCTGCCTGCTGACTTAACACCTCGAGGCAAGATCAAAGGACTCCCAGACCTGGTCGGCTCTGCCCAGAGCAGCCCAAGGGCCTGAGCTCCGCTTTGCAGGAGGACACCCAGGTAGGTGCTTTACCCGGCTGGCCCCTCCCTGCCCGCTCACTGCGGGCCAAAGAAAGCTCAGCTAGTTCTACAGAGCCCAGAGGGAGAGCAGCAAAGGGAATGGGAACACTTTCCTGGAGGATGAAGCAAACTGGGAGGCACGAACCCTTTTCTTTCTTCTTTTAACCTTAGCAGATTCCTGGGACATGGTGGTGAGAAAGAGGAAGCATCCCTGGCTTGGTTGTGGTGGTCATTTTGCTCTTGTTTGATTCTGCTTGGGAGCTGAGATCCCCCAGAATTTATGTGGCTTCCATACGTGAGTGTGCGTGTGTGTGTGTGTGTGTGTGTGTTCATCAAAAAACAAAACAAAAAAAAAACTTGTTTCATTTTGCTGTCCTTAAAGAAAAAGGTCAGACAAAAACACACCAAGAATATCTGGCCAAGAAAGAAATTGCTGGCAAGTGTGGGTTTAAATCCAGCTCCTGGTTTTCTTGTAATTTCTTAACCCGCCTCCAGAACTCTTAGTCTGGGAGGAGAACTTGTTTTCTCCCTGTTAAGATGTCCGCTGAGTTAGCCCCGATTTTTCCCTGCAAGTCACAAGGTCACCAAGGTGAAAGCTGCCTTTGAAGGGACCACTTGAACTTGACTGAACGCTTCTGAATGCTTCTGGTTAAAAAGAAACGGTTGCAGGTTGTGTTGTAAAGTGCACAGGGTTCAGAATGCCCAGGCAACTTGTCAAGAGTTAGTCCTTAATAAGATCCCTTTTTCAAACTCCTGGGAAAGGGAGAAAGCCCCCTTCCCTCTTTCCTTTCTAAAGGACGGGAATGCTGTTGTCTAAAAACCACCGCCTCCCAAGCAGCCCGTAGAAAATGTGCCCCAGGAAAGTAAGACAAAGACGTGAGCATTCCCAGCAGACACATAGAGCTGCGAGGAGCCCACAGCAGAGGGGGAACAATGAACTTTATGTTCTTCCAGAAGAAATTGCACACTTTCCTTGCTCATAAAGCCTTTTTATGTAACTCCACTCAGGCAGCACCTGGGCAGGGAGTCAGCAGAGATAACCGCCTGCCTGCCCTGGGGAGCCAGTTCACACACCTCACAACCCCCAGGAAGTCTCAGCCCCACCCGCCACACCCTGCTGTGCCGTGGCTCCCTCCCAGGGCACAGGGCACTGGCTGCTGTTTCCCCTCTGGGAATCAGACCTTCCTGCCGGCTTGGATCCATCAGAACAGGCCACAAAAGGAGAGAGAGCAGGCACCCCTAAGTCTGGGTCCTGATGGAAGTTTCCTGAGACAGGAAGTTGAATAACCCAAATTGTTTTTCTGACTGTGATGGGTTAAGCCACCGTCCCCACATCATGAGCAACTCCCACTCCCAAAGCCAGCAGTGCAAAGTGTACGTGCCCTGCGGACTGTCCAGGGCAGCCTACCCCTAGGAGAGAGGAAAGGAGGCAAGGTTATATTCTCTCTCCATCAAGCTTCTTCAACCAACATCCTGGCCACCAGCAAACCCTAGGCCCCAGCCCCCGCAAGGGGAGGGAGGAAGAAGCACGTCTCTGCAGGGCTCTGCTTTATTTTTTTTATTGTTCTTTATATTGTTTACATTGTGTATTCCCCTTGGTAGCCCACGACCGATTCACCCATGACCCATCACCATTGTCCCTTGTGCTCTTTTTTACCCCATCTTGAGCCCTTATCCTCCCCCTCCCTCGCTGGTGTCTCACTCTTGTTTGGCTCCCCTGTATTTCTGTTATAAGTGAAACCATTCGATATTTTTCTCTTTCTTTCTGGCTTATTTCACTGAGACGATCTCTTCTAGTTCCATCCAAGTTGCTGCGAATCGCATGTGTTTATCTTTTTTGAATGCTGAATAGTATTCCATTGTGTATATGTACCACATTTTCTTGATCCAATCATCTATTTTTGGGCATCTGGGTTGTTTCCAAACCTTAGCTATTGTAAACAGTGCCGCGATAAACGTACGTGTGCAATGCAGGGCTCTGCTTTAGGAGTCGTAGAGAAGGAAAGGTGTGCTGGGCATTGGAGAGACCTGCCAGGTGGAGATGAGGTTCCAGAAAAATTACCAAGGATGCTGTGTTGCCTGAGTCCAAGAAAGGCTAACTCTCTGCCCTCATGGGTGAGGGTGGGCTTTCCATAATTCAGGGAATCATTGCAGACAGTTCTGGATGTTGTTTTATTTAGTTATTATATTACTAGTCGTTGTTATCCAATAATAAACTGCATTGTCTAAATTAACTAATCTGCCCCCTGCCATATCTGTGGACTATAATTGAGTTATTTCCCAAGCACTGGATTTTTGAGGTGACAACCAAATCTTCAGCTGCCTGGATGGTTAGAAAATGCCAGTCAACTGGTTTGGGAGCTCCCATCAGCCTATGCTCATGTTTATGCTCATGGTCTTGGGGCAGCCTTTGTAGGGGGGCTGCCTGGTCAGCAGGAATGCTCCCACTGGGTCTTGGGGTGCATCTGCCTCCCTCACAGCAGGGTGTCTGGGTATGCTGGGAATTCAGAAAGGAGGCATTGATTGCATCAGGAGAGACAGCAATGGCTTCGTCCCCTCTTCTCACTAATGTCTTTGTAGGTGTGCACCCCCAAAGACCTCCCAGCAGATGCCTGGGAGTGGGAGGTTTTAGGGGACACAGTGTACATACCTTCGAGGTGTATGCATACTTGAGGTCCATGTATACAGTTCTGTAGAGCTCTCACACCTGGGACTCGGCCACCTTGAAGCTCACTGCCCCTGCCCCTACACATTCATCCAGGGCAGGGACAGCTGGCATTAGGGGTCTCCTTCAAGGAGAGACAAGAGTCTTCAGAAGCAGTGCAGGAAGTACAGGAGCTCCCGAGGCACCGCCCTCCATTCTGTCTGCCAACTGGTGATCCAGCGCACGTTTAGAATCTTTCTGGGCCTTGGTTGCCTCTCGTCGGTACAGTTATATTTAAGGAGAGGACTAGAGTCAAAAGCAAGGGAATTCAGGTGCATTAATGGGTGAGTTTTTTTTGTTGTTGTTGGTGGTGGTGGTGTCATTTTGCCTATCTTAGGGAAACAGACCCACCAAAAAGGACCCCAGTTTGAGTTTATGAATTTCAGCTGCTCCTTCTGGCAAATGAGCTCGAGATGGTCTGAGAGCCCAGTAATAAAGCCCGTGTGGTATCCTGCCATTCTGAATCCTGCGAGGAGGCTTTGACTTACAAATATTTAAGCCCAAACTCCAGGAGTTTACTTGGCGAACAAACACCCACGTGAAACCGCCTTTTCGGAGGCAGTAAGGTGCAGTTATCGACTAGGGCCACGAGGTGGCGCAAGCGCTCCATCACATCCCTATTGCCTGGATGGGGGAGGGGGCGGCTAAGTAATCGGAAATAACCCCGTTAATACGTTAATACATTCTTAGGGAGGCAAGAAATAAGGGGAACCCGTAATCCCAGTCCTCAAAACTGACGTCCCATTCTAGCGAATTCGAACTCCTAAGAGAACATTGGCATGAGCAGGTAAAAATCTGTCAGAATTAAATTTGCAATCAATACAAAATGTGGAATCGACCTTTAATTTCCAACTTTCTACGTATCACCGCTGATTGCATTTAGTATGTATAACACAAGTTAATTATTGTTTTTTTTGTTTCATAATTTCTGTAAATGCTAAAGGGCAATCAAGGTGGTCTCAGCTGTTGAACACAACAAAAGTCCTTTTTTCCTATTTTTTTAAAATGGAGGAGGAATTGGCATATACAGGCTTCAGGTGTGTAACCTCAAGATTGGATATCTGCTCATATGGTGAAATGATGCTACTGTAAGTCCTCTCCTAAGTAACAACAGCTTGGCTAGCTTGCCAAGAGATGAAAACCCTCATGAAAATTCTTCCCTGGCTGGGAAGACAGGGCCATTTGCCCTGGAGAGAGAGAGAGAGAGTGAGAGAGAAAGAGAGAGAGAGAGAGAGAGAGAGAGAGAGAGAGAGAGAGAGAGAGAGAGACACACACACACACACACACACACACACACACACACACAGAAAAACCAGAAGAACAGCCCACCGGGATCAGTCAGCTCCCTGCCCCCCTTCTACAGTCTGCAGCAGCACCCCAGCCTTCTCCTTTCCCTCCTCCCACAGCCCCCACCCAGCCAGGGTGCTAAGACTCTTGCAGAAGTCCCCCTGAGCAACTCCACCTTGTGAGCTCAATTTGCAGCACCTTCATTTTGGAACCAGCAAACGTTACATAAACGTTTTACCTTTTTTTTTTTTTTTTTTTTTTT
>PVIJ01013189.1:0-46181 GCA_004024925.1 Scalopus aquaticus | reverse complement strand
ACAAAATGGAATAGAAAAGAACACAAGGGACCATGGAGATGGATCACGGGTGAATTGGTGGTGGGCTGCCCAAGGGGAATACAAAATGTAAAAGACATAAATAACAATGAAAACATATATTAAAAAAAAAAAAACAAAAAAAACCACCCGATTCGCTCACGTTCAGAGTCTTTGTTCAACTGTGCTCAGCTAAATGTTAGGAGGGAAGCAGTCAAGATTATGCCAAGCAGGTCTAATGTGTGAATGCCCATGACCTTTCATGGATGTTTGCATTTCAAAACTAATGTCTGTTGGTGACAGAAACACCAATTTCCTGAACCTCAAACAGAGAAACCAGCTGGATGTAAGCAAATCATTCTGAGATGGGAGGGAAAAAGCTTTTTTAAAAATCGAGGTACCATTGGTTTATAACCTGCAGGGGATCCACAGGCGCAGAATCATGCCCGCCCAGGTGCAGGTCACCACGCCACAGCCACCACCAAGAGCCACCTGATCAGAAGATCTTTGTGTATAAGCCTGGTCTCTGAGTCAGCATTTACCACTGAGCAAATTCTCCTCTTTATCTGTTATGATTTTCATAGCTGTTTTGCTTTCTCTACCAATAGGTACTCCCAAATATAAAGTTTATAATTCTTTTTTTTAAAGATTTATTTATTTATGCATACAAGCTGGGGTACAGACCAGAGGGATGCGGTGGTGAGACAGTTCACCAGAGACACAGAGTGGGAAGCAGAACAGGCAGAGTGGCAGAAACACACTGCTGAGGCGGGCAGCGGGCGAGGCAGGAGAGGTCTGCCCTGCCATGTGGCAATCTCCCCGGCCAGGTGTCGAACTCACATCGCCGCTGCTGACAGCTCCCCAGCACAGCGCCTAGCCGCTACGCTACCGGGGAGGCCCCCTATAATTCTTTTTAACATTTATGTGGCAATGACGGTGAATGAGGAGGCTTTGTTGTTTAGGGACACGTAGGGCTAAGATTTCTAAATGAGTGTCTTAATATTATGTTTAATGCACATGGCCTACCTGTTGGATAAAAAAATTAAATAAGAAAATTGAATGTCTAGTTTAAAAAAGTGGGCTTGTGATAAAATCATCTGTCTCATAATTGCTAAATTCCATTACAGTAATTTTCAAACCTTGGTTAAATGACATTAGGTTTAAATATATTTTCAGCATTAGGTTTTATGGGATCTTTGGCAGAGGATGAAATCACAGATTTAATAAATTGTTAGATACTTTTTTTTTCTATTTAAGCTTTATAAATTGTAAAGTAATTTTTTCTCAAATCAAATTATAACCCAAGAAGGAAATACAACTTCATGTTAGATTATCAGGGGGTGTTAGAAGGATTATGACTTGAGAAATCTTAATGGCCAAATTGGTATGATTAGAATTAGACACTTGGAAGCTGTTTGGTTTCTAAATGAATTCTTTAAGGTTGAAGAGGATCATTTACAAATTCCGATCAGAGTCCTTTAGAAAGATTCCCTAAATGCGCTGTTAACAGGATGGTTAGCCCACCACTGCCTCTGCGGGTTGGCGTTACGGATCTCCACGGCCTTCATATATTTTCTTCAGACCCTCTTTTCCCTCCAGCTTTGACATGAGAAAACAATGTTCTTTTAAGTCACTGTGCAAAAATTTCATTCTCTTTCTGATACTGTTCATCATTCTCCTTGTCGCAAATCACACCTGGTCTCCCAGTCACAGTGCCCTGGTTTCAGTCCTGGTTCTAGCACCCTCTGGCAAGGTCACTGGGGTCAAATGACTTAACCTCTCCAAACCTCCATTTTCTCAGTTGTAAAGTGGAGCTCCACTTCCTGCATTTCCCTTGTATGGCTGTTTCACAACTGTTCTTGGTCCCTCACCTTCAGCTCTAATTGCCAATGCCCTCAATCTTTCTCTACCTTTCCTCGACCCCAAATGAAAACTTATTGTCTTGTCCCATCGCCTCAAGGCCTTGCTAATGTGTTAGCTCACTAATAATTCCCCTCCAAGATAACAAAACGCCTTAATTTAGTGGAAGCAGACATTCTTAATGATAATAACTTATATTTGAATAGAGATTCAAATTTTACAGTGTTTACATATATATACATATATAATCTCAGTAAATTCACACAGCACCCCTGAAGTAAGGGATTATCATCTACATTTAAGTGGATGAGGAAACTGACAACAAGATGTCAAGTGTTTTTTCCCCCCAAGGATGTATGTATGCTACAGGATTCAGGTTCTAGACAGCAGCTCCTCCATCCAGTATTTATTCCACATGACAGCTGTAATCCATAAGTACTCAGGTCATATCGAGAAATGTGGGGATTTCAGACCTGAGGAATGGCTGACACTACAAACTAACCGAGAAGGTCTGCCCTCAGTATGGGCCAAGGCACCCCCTTTGGGCCCAGGTGATCAACTTAGCCCTTCTGGGTTTTGGTTTCCTGAGCTCTCACATTCAAGGGGCAGACAAGATGGCCTCTTAGGAACATGTGCATCACAGTTATAATTGCTACATTAGTTTTCATTTTTTTTCAGTTTGTGTCAATAACTTGCAGAGTAGTTACTGGTAAATACAAAAGTATCAAAGTATATTATACACAGTATTTTTAATAGAGCAAATAGAGAAATTTGAGTACTGAGTTTGAAGGCTGAAATAGGAGAGCACTGTTACCAGTTTCTCTTGATCAAACAAATTCTGTGGGGTTGTCCTCTGTACCCCAAAGTGCTGAGTTTCAGGAAGGATATACACAGAGTAGGAGGAGAAAAAAGACACCCCTATCAGCCAAACCAACTCCAGCCATCAGGAGGGTAACAAATGTGGAAATAAGATCATTAACATATTTGAGGATTAAATTTTAAAGTCAGATGCAAAAGAGTTAAGTCATATCGTCGGTATCGATGTTGTCTAAGTTAAATACAATTCTTTACTATTAAAAATTGACTGAGAAAACCTGGCCCAATTTTATAGGACAGACTAAAAGCAAAATTAAAGAAAAAGATGACATTTTGAAGGGTGCCCCCGCCCCCTCCATTAACACAACGAGACTGGCTGATCCGTGAAACTGTGATGGAAATATTAGAGCTGTTGTGCCTGAAAAAAATGCAGCGATCATTTCATTCTTCCTGTCTTTTAATGCTCCAGGGTTTTGGAGACGAATAGGAGCAATAAGTTCACTTTGCAGAATTAATGCAGTAATTCTTTATCATAAGAGCAGAGCATTACCTCAATCTGATTTTGCTACAAAATGGTTCAAAGTCTATTTTTAATGATGGCCCTAATTTGTTAACACCTTTTAAATTATTAATCCCCTTTATATTCAAGTAGTTATTGCATGTCATAACAATGTATCTATGCAGGGAAATTTAATAGTATTTTCTAGATGTCAAGAAAAGGCTTGTTCTGCAAAATGCTATTAAAACTGATAATGAGCTAAATATTTGCCATAGCAAACACTGAAATTACTATATCAATCAGCATTGGGCTCTCTTATTCAATAAACAGAAATTAACCTATTAACTATGCCTAACTTTCAGCAACAAAACGGTTGCTTTCAAGCATTTCTTTCCTCTTCAAATCTTTCTTTTCTTAAAACTACGTATAGCTCTACAATATCAGAGTTTTGACTCAAACCCTTAGTATCAGTATTATGGTTGAAATTCTAAGGTACACAAGACAATATTGGAATGTTTTACTTGGCTGACTGCAAATATTTTTGTTTTTTCTTTTAGATAGCTATTAACTTATATGCCATAAAATATACTATCTGATAAAAATAAAACACTCAAGTTTTTAAATCACATTTTAGAATATTTTTCTTACTTCTGGGACTAAAAAGTCTCTCTTTATGAATGATGGGATTTAGCTAAGGTACACCTACAAAAATATAATGGTGAAAGACTGTAGACCAGTCTACCATCGGCTACTAATAGCTTCTGACACTAAAATAAGGATAAAGGATATATTTTTATGCACTCCCCAAATAAAGATATAGATCCAAAAGTACTTTACACCTTAAAAACAAAAGAATGTCAGTCTAAATTTAGGCTGTGATTTAAACAGAATAAATGGGTTTCCATATAATGAGCGTGCCTCAGATCTAATGACCACCTTAGTTAAACTTTGGGCTGACAGTCAGTATGGGACAACAATGACCCAGAATTAACATGCACAAAGATCCTTTTCTGTCACTCCTCACATAGTTCAAGTAGCTTGTATATCTTCACCATGTCTACATTTCTGAAAACACAGCACACATTCCAGCTCATTGAAAATAAGACTAATGTTAACATTCAAATGATGAACACTAGAGATGACACATGTACTTAACACAATAAAAAAGGTAATAAAAGATTGTGCATTGTATTTTGAACTTTCCTAAAGCTTTCTGTGTCTATTTGTCACAATTCCTTTGCAGGGGTAGACACCATCTCTACTGAAAAAGACTGAAAGACCTAAAGACCTAGAGAAGTTAGATGAGTTCATTCAGCGGGGGGCACAGGGAAAAGCAGCTAGACATTATAATTTTCAGACTTAGAATTCTAGTCATTCTCAACCCTAGTTGTTCCTTCAATGTACTTGGGGGACATAAGACATACTCTTAGACACTGTCCATGTGTCACCTGATTCATGCGCCCTTAAATCCCCATCCTTCCATATGAGGTCTCTGCATCAGTGAGTTCAGATTTGAGTAGAAAAGTTAGATTTTATGACTAACCTTACATCAAAGGAAGTTTAAAATATTTTTGCAATATTGCCATCACTTGAATTTCTTGGCACCCTTACAGACATACTCGTCATTTTCATTAGAACAGCTGAACAACATACAGTCTTTGACCAAAACTTGACCATGAAAGTAAGAACTAGACCCACGCATTTCTTAATAATGAAGGCTTAGCTCTCTGCTCCTGGGCATAGTCTCCTAATGTGCCTGTAAACTCTGTTCTGTACCCAAAATTATTATTAGTATATTTAATCACTGGTTCCTGTCCTTATTGGAGCTATCAACCTATCAAAATGGTAAGTGCTAATTGGACATAATGCAGCTAAGACTTCAGAGTTAATATAAAATAATCACTAACATTTATTGAACCCACACACGTAAGGCTCTATGTTAAACAACTACTATGCAGCATTTCTGATTCCTACAAAAATATCCTCAGTTGGGTAATAAAAAAAATCGGAAACGAAAGGGGTTATCATAGATACTACAGCAATACAAAGATCATAAGAATATTATGAACAGTTATATGACAACCACTTGGACATATTAGGAGAAATGGACAAATTCTTAGAAAACATATAGCATTCCAAGACTAAGTCAGAAAGAGATAGGAAACGTGACTAGACTCACAAATAATGAAACCAAAAAAGTACTCAAAAACCTTCCAAAAGACAAAGCCCAGGACCAGATGGAATAACTAGTGAATTCTATTGAATTTTCAAAGAAAAATTAGTAACTAATCCTCTTCAAAATCTTCCATAAAATTGAAAAGAAGGGAAATCTTTCAAACACATTCTTTGAAGTCAAAATTTCCCTGATTCTAAACCAGACAAAAACATCACACACAAACAAGCCATAGACCAATATCTCTGATGAAAATAGATGCCAGAATCCTCAACAAAATACAAATTCAACATATATTAAAAGAATCATGTATCATTATCAATTTAGGAATCATCCTTTCTTTTTCTATTAGTCATCTCCAGATGTAACCCAACAGTAAATCATGTTGGTTCTGTACAAAAATACATCTCAAGTCTGTCTTTCTTCATCCTCACATCTGTGCTACCATGTGAATGCAAGCCAGATTTCAGAAAGGGACAGAACTTCAGTATGTCACTTACCCTTTATTTCTTTTTATTCCATTTTCTTTTAGTGGGAATTAAGCTCAAATCCATTTTCTGTATCCCTCATGCTTAGGTTCTTATTAAAGTAAAGATAATGAATATGTGTATGAATGAAATAAATGGCACATTCCGGAATTATTGTATGAGGACTTTGGAAGCAGATTTTAAAATAACTGTTTACTGCCAACTCCAATGGAGCATTTACTTGTTATAATGTGTGATATTTTCTTTGTAATCTGATTCTTTCCAGTTAATTTCCAAATTTCGCCAAGTAATTTCTAACTTTACCGGCATTAAAGCATGTATGGCTTAATACCATTAGCAAGGAGAAGCTGTATTTTTTAAGAACATTACTGCAATTAGCAAAAACCCTGAACTAGTATAAATTGGATTCAAGCAAGATATGTAAACCATTAACTAGATGTATTGTGAAGGTGTCGTATTTGAAATTTACCGGCAACTTCAAATACCAACATTTTAGACAAAAGAAACAGATGACACGATTTTCTGCTTTAATTTCTGTCATCATGGCCACCACAGTGTGGGGTTTAGCACAGAGTAGGATTAGATTAGACTTGGCTTAGCTGGCCAAGTGTGAGTACCTCCTCATCTGCCCCCAGTCATTGGCTCTCAGCTCTCGGTGACACTGCCAAGGGCTCATTTTACCTCCTCCACATTGGTTCTGGATATCCTCTTAATGGGAGACTACCCTGGAAGCTAGTCAAAATAACATTGAATTTATAGGTTTTCATGTGGAATGGAACCACCTGCTATTTCTATTGCTTTTAGAGCCTTTTAAAACTACACAGCTGAAGCTAGAGAGCAGCGTCTTAAATTCAACACTACATTCAAATAATCCTTTTGAGCTGATGTTATATTTCACCCCCACCCCATCTTAGTAATGACATTTATAGCTACTTGGGATTCTAAACCTGTAGAGATTTTAAAAAATTGGAATATTTTACAATTTGAAAGTATTATATATTTTTTACTTTCTTTGAAATGTCAAGGATAGTAAACACAATTCTATCTCAAAAAATTTAGCTTTAAGAGAAAGCAAAGAAAGTTTAAATGTGTATCAATTTTCAGTATGAGAGATAAAAGGAGAGAATGTTTAAACCAAAGTTACCTACTTCCTGTTAAAATCCTCCGACTGGAAATAAATGTGAGTCTATGCTTTGTAGAGGACTTTTTAAACACTTTAATTAAATTTTAATCACTGTGAAAGGGCAACTTTAGAATTAATTTATTCTTTTATATCTGCTAAAATCTACCAGCTTCTCCCAAACGAAATTTAGTGAAATAGCTATTTTCAGAGTACTTTTCGGTTAACATATCGGTAGACACAATATGCCAGTGTCTGAGGAATAGGGTTAGGCACCCGAGTGGGCAGAGTATGACCAGAGGGGCAGTTTTCTGTATGCACCTTCATAAACTGGTTCCCTGAGAGAGTGTTAAAGGCCTGTAGGATCTAGCGAAGCTCCAGGACTCTCTTTTCCAGCTGTGGGAACTGACCGCGGAGCTGCCCGCCCTTTGCATGCCTGAGCAGGAGTGCTGCAGTGCAGGCTGTCTTCGATTATTCACCTTGGTGTGGGACTGCCAGAAAATGAAGTTTTATCATAGTGGTATTTTGAAATGTTTCCCTTTGGGCATGTTTAGAAAAGAGTCCACCTAGCTGTGTACAGAAGTCTTTTCATGCATGAATGGATTACAAAAGAAATTTGGTGTTAGAAGAAACTGGATGGTAGACTAGATGAAAAGACTGAGGGCTAAGAGAACATCTTGACTTTTAATTTTCAATAAGCATAAATCAAAAATAACAAACACAAGTAAATCTCCAGGTCAAATGCTACTAGACAGCACACAAACTAAAAAAGCAAGACATCCATTAAACATACGGGTTTGGCCAATTAAAACGAAACTACAATGGCATCTGGTTGGATGTAATGCCCTCATTCTTAAGTGCACTGTCGTGCAACTATTGATCACAAATCCTTTACCTTTAGTTTCAGTTCTACAAACTGATTTCTGACACCCTGGCTGAAATGCACACAAGACACAGAAACTTGTACTTTGCAGTATTTCTTCAATTCTTTCTAGTAGTATTATTTTGTCTCGTTCCTTTCTTGTTGCCTTTGTGCAGAAAGTAACCACTTTAAAAATAAAATATTCAGTGCACTATTTTGTAGATATTAAATATTATGCTTTGGACATCTGTATGGAAATATTTAAAATTCATGTATTGTTGAAGGTCCATTAATGACCAAGAGAAGTGTGTACACAAAATAAGATAAAATGACTGTTAGTTACATTATTACCAAGTTACTTAAGAAATAAAATATTTATTGTGTAACTAGTTTTCTGACATTATTCTGTTGGAGAAACTTAACAGAGAACTAAATTTGGGAATAGCACATTCAGTGCAACAACTAGCTTACAGATTTTGTCTAGTAAGATTGATCATTAAATCATTTTTCTTCTGTCAGTATAATAAATTCCAAGATGTAAAATGCAGTTAATTGTAGTGTTTTTCTTTTTTAAAACTACCCTACAATACATACAAGGAGATGTTGATAAAAGTAGAAAAGGATAAAACAAACTAATTTATCTTATAATTATTACTTTGTTATGAATAACTATTTGAACTAGAGAATAGCATAAGGAACCTTGTTTTATTTAAAGTGACCTCTTTTAATCACCACAGCTACCCAAGTTAGAGTCCACAAAAAAAGACAATTTGGATACAAAGAGGTAATTTGAAAAAACCTTATATACCTGGAAACTCATGTGGTCCAGTTTCAGAGTTTTATAATAGGAGGGATAACAACAAAAGCAGTTGAAGTATAATTCAAATTCTTGCATTTTTCAGATACCACCAAAAAGATTTATTCATAATCCAACATAGCACATCATAATCTCCTATTTCCTTCGTTATACAATTTATTTACATACGCCACACCATCACCTAAATTCACACAGACCTTCATTTCTCCCTCTTTCTCAGCATCTTAATCTTATCCCCAGTCATCCAGCTCTTCATTCTCTTATGAATGAAGATTCAGCCTCTACATAAATCGATTTAGCATATTTAGCAGCCAACGAAAATCTTTTTCCTTTGGGGTATAGGAGGAGGAGAGGGAAACTGAGCAGGTGTGGGGGCGAAGGAAGGCTGTAAATACTGACACATTACCACTTTTAAAAACACTATAGGAACATGTCTTATTGTAAAATATAAACTTAGACTAATCTGCTATGCCTTAACATAACTTCACTAACATCTGTTCTTGAGAAAGGCAGTCATTTAAAACATGTATTAGAACTAAGGGCTTAAACAGTTCATTGGATTTTTGGTGTTTCTCCACCGAGGAAGAAGCTAGATCTCAGTGGGGTAAGCCACAGACTGCTGACTTCTCAAGCGTCTTGGAGAGGCGGCCTCGTTTTTGTGCTCTTACGGGGGGTGTCTCTGATAGATGTCTTCTGTATTTATGCTGAATACCACTTGTTGTAGGACACAGTGTGGCACCCTCTTAAGGATTACCATAATTATTCTTCCAAGAATTAACATTATCCAAATGGCCATCCTACCAAAAGCAATTTACAGATTAAATGCTATTCCTATAAAAATCTCAATGACATTCTTCAAAGAAATAGAACAAATACTGATGAAATTCACATGGAACCACAAAAAACCTCGAATAGCTACAACTCTCCTGATTAAAAAGAAAGTGGAGGGATTACACTCCCTGATTTCAAATGATACTACAAAGCCAAGATACAATCAGTGGATTAATAAAAATTAAAGCGCTCAAGTCCCCTAGTCCCCTGCTCCCCAATGGCCAAGCAGACTAAGACTCACTCACCTCTAACCTTTCTAAAGCGTCATGAAGTAGACTGAACAAATAACTCAGTAGCTTGAATTAGGTTTCAAATACTGTATTCCTTCATTTCCCCAGCATCTTTTGAGAAGGCAGATAGTCGACTTTTAAGGTTGAATTTACCGACTATCAAAACTTAACATATCTAATAATAACGCAGGTGATGCAGGCAGCGCAGCAACGTGGAATGGGGCAAGGCACACCCTCTGCGGGTGTGGCTCAGGTCCCAACCCCCACATGCTCTGCTTGCCCTTGGGTGGGGCATGTCACCTTTTGTGAAACAGAGGATGGACTAGAAATCCGGAGATCTTTTACTTCACTGAAGTTCTACAGAAGAAAATGTCCTTGTATTCTTGAACAGAATGAAATGAATTTAGTCTTTTCTTGTTGGCGGAGGATCACCAGTAGAACAATAGTGTCCTATACCAAAAGGCCATTGAGCTTGTAAGGTCTCCTGTCCTAACATAAAATGGCCCCTTATACGAATCTGTGTGTGTGTGTGTGTGTGTGTGTGTGTGTGTGTGTGTGTGTGTGTAGAGGGTCAAAATGGTGGTGGCGATAGCGGATTTATTACACCAAGTATTTGAATATTTGCCATGAAGGCTCAGATATGCCTCCCATGTTGAGGTATTCACTGGGGTGTTTCAATTTCTGGCAGCTGTCTGTTTACAGACACGACTACTCTAAGCATCACAAACACTGCGTTGGTGTCTTCAGAAAATACACCATGAAAGCTACAGTTTTACTGTCCCAAATCAATGGCCACATTCTTAAACTCACAGTGTATTCATTTGTGGGCATGGTGCAGCCAGTGGGAGGGTACTGACTGGAGTATACCGTCATGTGTAGCAGAGAGAAAGATGAAAAGTGTTTTCTGCTTAATGGGTTGGTATTAAGTAGGTGGGAATGACTTCTAATTAGCCAACAATCGCTGTGTTTCCCTCCTTTCCCTCCTCCTGTCGCTCACCAGCTGCCAATCTGCCCCCATTTTTTTTTTAATTTGGAGTTCATTGCTCACTGCAGTGAAAGCCTTTGTTTAAGAAAGAGGGCTCCCGGGGTCTCAGCTGCCTGGTACAGCCTGCTGCCTACGGTGAGTAGCAACTGTCAGTTTATTTTATCTCAACCTTTTCATCATTCTGCTGAAACTGATCGACTGAAACCACCTGAGAGACCTGAGGATTCCAAACCCACAAGTCATTAGCCAGGGCTGCAACTCTCGCCACAGAGCAAGGCAACTGAACACTTCCTGAAATGCAGTCCACTTTAACCCCATGTTTCCCCACGCGCACAGAAGAATTCTGTCCCCCTTTTTGCTTTTGAAGCTGAGTCAAGGGGACATGGTTCCATAGGAGTCAGGCGACTCTGCTTTGGTGGAGAGATGAGGAGGGTGCCCCTGTGATACCATTCGAGTGGGGCCTCTGCACCACCCAGAGCATGAGTGAACGTGAAATCTGAGAACATTTTGCAAAGTGACTTTACAGCATCAGGTCAGAAGCCCCGTTCAGAACAAGCATCCTGTGCATCAGCTTGATCTGCATGGATGTGACTTTCTTACAATGGTGCAGGCGATTTCCTGTTGCATTCCAGCACCTAGTAAAGAAACATTTCCCACACATTTTGTAACACTTTCAAACCTTTATAAGATAAACTATGTAAGGTGTTGTCTCAAGAATGCACCAAAACAGAATAACATGATGAAGAAATTCCATCCAAGTCACAGTGGAGAATGATGTTTAGTGAAAACCGATGACGACGTGCAAAGCTGTGGGGGAAACGATGCTGCATTTATCACGGAGAATTGTGGCTCTGTGAATGTGTGCTGGTGAGATACCTTTCAACATGTGTCCTGTGAAGTGAACTTCTAGAAACAGCTCAGAGAAACGAAAGGTAACTGAGCGGAGAAAAAGCTTATTTTTGATGAATGATGTGAAGTGACAAATCAGGGTTAGGTTTATGGAAAAAAGAGTTCAAGGGTTTTCACTTCGTTTTAAAAGAGCTATCCATATGTCTGACAAAGGGCCGATATCAAAGATCTACAAAGAACTCATAAAGCTCTACCAAAAACAAAACAAATAGCCTAGTCAAAAAATAGGCAGGAGAAATAACAGATACTGCTCCAAAGAAGACATACAGACCACAGACAGACACATGGAAATATGTTCACCATCGCCTATCACTAGGGAAATGCAAATCAAGAACACAATGAGATCCCATCTCACACCTGTGAGAATGGCCCCTATGAAAAAGACCAGACAGAATAAGTGCTGGTGAGGGTGTGGAGTAAAGGGCACACTTCTACACTGCATGTGGGCATGTAGATTGTTCCAGCCCTTATGGAAAGCAGGAGGGAGGTGTCTCAAAACTTGCAAATGGATCTGCCATCTGACCCAGTAATTCTACTCCGGGGCATCTACCCCCAAACTCAAGAACACTAATTTGAAAGGCAACTTGCACTCCCAAGTTTATTGAATTATTTACTCTAGCTAAATTATGGAAACAACCTAAGTACCCTCAAACGGACAAGTAGATCAAGACAATATGATATAAATACATAATGGAATATTACTCTGGTTCAAAAAAGATAAACTCATGCCATTTGCAGCAACATGGATGGAGCTAGAAGGGAGAATGCTAAGTGAAATAAGTCAAAAGGAGAAAGACGAATACTAGATGTTGTCACTGATACGTGGACTATAGAGAAACTAAACTAAGAGTCAGAGACAAGCTTAAAATCTAACCCTTGAAAGCTGACTGCATAACTGAAGCATCCAAGAGGAAGGGGTAAGAGCACAGAATGAAGGAAACACAATGAGTCCAAAAATAAGCTTTTTTTTTATGGTGGGGGAATATGGGTGAGTTGATGGTGGGTGTACTACGGTGGCAATATCTGATGGGGGCGTCCAAATATTACCTCAAAAATAAATAAATAAAAGGAAAAAGAGAGAATCAAGAAGGCAAAGAGATTTACTGATTTAAAGCATTTTCCATTATTTTATTGTGAATTTATAACAATGTTCATCAGTACCGACCTGCTAAGAAATGTTTTGTGAAGCCCACTAAATGGATTTACATACTAGTGAAATATCTTAAGCCCAAGAAAAAAAGCTAACTTTGCATTATCACCCTAAAATACTGAAGAACTTCAAAGTCCTTCTTGCACGTAATAATCATCTAGAGAACTTGTTAAAAGCAGGTCCTCAAACTCCTCCCCCAGATCTGGTTCAGTAAGAGTGTGGCGAGGCCATTTGGTCCAAGTGGTCCTGGAGGTGTACCCTTGAGTACCTGCCTAAGGCAAAGAAGTCTAATTTTCCACAAGGATCTCAAAATACTTGAATCATAATAGTACAAGAGAATATCTTGAGTTACCAACAAACAATTATGTCAATGTCATTTTTTCCAATAAGAATTTTAGACTGTCTTCAAAATCATTGAAGTGGAATAGTCTAGATGACAAAAGAAGCACATCAGAGAACTTCACATGCAGTAAAAATTGTTTTGTCAAACCCTTGATTCAAGTCTGTATTCTATGTCAGAAGGTGATATGGTTTTGACTTGATTTTAGTCGAAAGGCTATTGCTTTGCTGCCTGTTCTTCACACTGCAGCCAAATCGATCTTTTGAAAAGTCAGAGTCTTATTTTCAAACCTCACTGACAATTTTCCATCACAGTTGTCACCACTGCCTCAGAGACAGACATTATCTGGCTCAAACTCAAGGCCTAATGCTCACCTTTCTCCTCATTCAATTTGCTCCCAGTGATTTGGTCTTCCGGTGATTACTGTAAAAACACTGTTTCTTAGCTTATGTTATCTCTAGCTTCACCTAGAGTGTTTCTCCCCACCCACCTAGCTCCATCATCTCAGTCAAGTTTCTCTACAAACTACGTCTCTTTGAGAGGTATCTCTGAACCTTTTTTAAAATAGTCTTCCCAACCCCAACCGCCTCCTATTCTTTCATCTTCCTTTATATTTATTTTTTTTATAGCAGTTAGTACTATTTCTAGAGATTGCTAATCAGGATCTAAACCTCTGTTTCCAAGTTTAAGAAACTGCTTACTTTACAATTTTAGGTTGGAAAATTCAGATGTGTTCTCACTCGGGTGTTGAAAAGTCAGATACTCACTTTCCCAGCTTCCCTTGCAGCTGGGCAGAGTCACATGAGTCAGGCTCCACCAATGAGCTGCAAGCAAGTAAACTCTGCAGAGGTAGCTGTTAACACTTTTCTGGACTTTTTTTTTTTTTTCTGTTGTATAAGCATAGTTCCAGCACAAATCTGAAAGACTTGCCATATGCAAGTTTTATTGGTAGAACAGAGCAGTTAGCCCTTTTATATCCTTGTTGTCAAGTTTGTATAAACATTTATGTGCATCTAAAAATAACTGTTATTTTATAAATAAATTATAATTTTAGCTGGATGTATTTGTGCTCATAGATTATTACACTTATACCTTTCATTTGCTTGAATTTAAGTATAAGACTTGCTCTTTCTGTTTTCCTCAGATCTATATGCTAACTAGAATAACGAAGCATTCCTACGGGAAAGAAATACAAATTGGTTTTGGTCTATCTGTCTTTTACAAATGCTTTTTTTTGACATGTACTGAGAATGTTACCCAGTAAAAATGATTTTTTTAAAGGAAAATTCCTATGTTAGATATAGAAAGTGACAGTATTATGCATAATTATCTATGCAATTACACTTGCACATGCTTGAAAATTTTTAGCCAGGAAGGCTTAATAACATTTGCATGGTTAAATGAGACAGCAGAAACAACTGGAAAGGCCTCAGGGCACGGTCATCTATTTAAGCATCCACTTAGATTTTCAACATAATTAGTCATATAATTGTGTGCCTAAACTTAGTAGATTCCTGTAAGTAATTATAAATTATTAAAAAGCAGTGCATGTAATGTTTTGTTCTCTATTTCCTGTCAATCAAATTACTAAAGGACACACTGTATTCACATTTCATCATGTAAATCTTCAAATAAGATCACAGTGTAAGACCCTGGATGAAGGTACTTTTAACAGAGACAGCTGTTCAGAAGATTCAGAAAGTATGTATGTTCAGGTACATCACAGGGATTCCAGGATTCACTTCAGTAAGGTTAAGACACTGGTCAAGCTGGGCCTACATTAAAATTAAGAAATATAATAGCATGGCTCCTAATGGCATTCTTGCTCAACTTTTCCTTGACTGCACCTGGCAGATTTTACCCTTGAGAAGTCAACTATCTACTCAGGGACTGTCATTCAATTTAGTCATTGTTATAAGGCATGAGGACAATGCCTTATATGTAAAATAGAAAAGAATATTTGTTGTAAAAATAGTATTTACTATTCCATTAACTATGCTAAAGTATCTGGACTATAAAATCATTCTCCCTTTTCTGGTGTTAAACATACAGGGAGGAGAGAGTGTACCCATTTACAGGGCAGTGAATGATGCGGTCATGGGTATAATTTTTGATTGATGTTGTGGTTTAAAATATCAAAACTCATCATGATGTAAATGCCTACATGAGGGGGTAATAAGAAAAACTCTCACAGAAGAACCAGAATCAGGGAAACTTTGGCAATAATTAGAAGTCAATAAATTTGTCTTCAATGTGTGCATGTTTTATATATTGTCGTTTGTTTATTCAGAAGACCTGAATGGATCAAGACTCATTCAAATTCTCCTGGGAGAGCCTTACCAGAGAAGATTAAATGCACACAGGAGAGGATCTTTTTGTCCTTTCTTCTATCCAATTCTAACAATGGTAGAAAGTGTTTAGCTAAACTGATAGAGCAGTTGGAATCTGCTTCCCCAAGTAAAAGAAGATAGCCGGAAGTAGAGGTAAGAGCCTTCACTGGGAATGAGACAAATATAAATGGGCGGCGACAGCCTTTTTCCAGAGCTTCAAACCCCCAGCTTTTTACTACTATTGCGCTAGAATTTTTTGCCAGTCTTGCTATGGTTTATCCAAGAATCCTTTCATAAACTTTTCAAATTAGCAATTAAAGACAAAATTGAAAGAAAACCAGGTTAAAGAAACCGAGTCACAGTTTTCGGGAAGGGTGAGTTCAGAGAACATTGTAAAGTTAAAAGTGGTAACACCATCAGCTCCCAAGAACTGTGAGCAGAATCTAAAAGAAGTACACTTGTTGTTTGAGCAATCAAGAATTCTCTTTTATTGAACCAAGGCAGCAGATAGAGAAGGAGACTCTCAGAAGAGGAAAAAAAGAAAAAGGAAAAAAAAAAAAAGATCTTTCAACCCCTGGGATCTAGCGTTACATTATTATTTCCAATGAAGTGAGCCTTTGTTTCCTGAAGAAATATTTGATTCCTAGGGAAGCAAACTTGTCACTTGCCTTGTAAAAAATATGTGAAGATGAGTGAATTGTATTCGAATGAGGAAATTTTAAATTCAGGCTCAAATTCTGTCATTTTTATGTAGAAATTTGGCTATCACTGAGTATTGATTTTTCTTTTTCAGAGTGTTTCCTCTCTGAAATTATTTTATTATTGATTTCAGAAACCAGTGAATTCTCTAAGTTCTTTCTTAGGTAACCAACCTATCATTATTCAAATTGAATTAACAGAAAAGATACGTATCTTTTAATGCTTTTTGATAATAGCATAGAATATGTATTTTAGTTTCATTGCCCACTTGTCTTATTGGGCTTCTTTGTATGACTAGAAACAGAAGTTTAAAAAATAAGAGATTTTAAGGGTCTCTGCCTCTTAAAAAACAAATCACAGACTGACTCATAACCTGGAAACACACAAACTGTCACGTGAATTGTCACGTGAGATATGACATTCCAAGCCCTCCTACCGGGGTCCCAAGTGGCTCTCTAGGGAACCATCACGAAGGATCCAGAAGCTTATGGAGCCAGGGCAGGTTAAATTAAGCAACAAACATTCCAAAAATTTTACCAGTTCACCATAATAAAGGATTAATCTGTGTTCTCAGAAAGTTTACTGTAGGTTGGAACGACATTCCAGGAAAGAAGTTCTACGCATGGAAATTTAACAATCCAGGCAGCTTCTACCTTGTGGCTGCATCATTTTTCATAAGGTTTCCTCTGTGCCACTGCAGCAGGATAAAGAATCTGCTGTAGAAGCTCAGGTGGGGCTCTCCTTTGCTTAGGCCCAGAACTAGTCATAAAGTCCACTAGCAGCCAAAGCTCAGAGAACAGAGGGCCAGGAATGGTGGTGGTGGGGTGGGGGGAGGAACACCTGACTCACATGAACAATGGTGACCGAACCCTCTGGAAATTACGTGCGATAATGGTATGTTTTTCCAAAGAGAAGAGAGAGAATTTAGCTTGCATCAGATTTATTGAGGGGAGAATAATCTGTCATCTAAGTTAAAAAAAAAAAACTGAAAAGGTACAGATTAATACATGAAAGTTTTAGAATTTGAGAACAGCTTAAGGAAGTTGAATTTACAGGTGGATTCTCCAACCACTGAAGACCAACCCACATGTTGGTCCCCCCACCCCCCCCACTTCCAGCTAAAAGATTACACACTACAGTTACACACTACATTACAACTGGTGGTAAGTGATCTTTCATCATGTGGATAATCCTAATTGCTCTTAATAAGTTAAGCATGTTCACAATACGGTGTGAATCAGTTCAATCAGACTGACTTCTTCCTAAAAATATTCCAAACTTTGACCCTCTGAAGGAACAGGTGTCCTCATTAGGAGTTGAGGAAGAAGGTTCTGACTTTAGAACAAGGGGCGTTTTCACGATTCGGAAAGAACGTCAGGTTACTCAGAGACAATGCCCAGTAAAAAGCAGATGTGACGAAAGTAGGTGGTTGGGTCAACGCAGCATGGTCAGGTGTTCCAGCACTGGTGGGTGCCAGGCGCCATGCTGGCGCTGGGGCTACAGAACCACCCTGGTTGCTGTTCTGTGCAAACACTTAGCACTGCTTGGCATTTTACTGTTAGAGAGAGCGTTTAACTGCAATGAACAACAGTGGCTAAAGAAATAGGGAACTTAATCTCACACATAGAAAGTGGAGGTGGTGATAGGGTTAGCTGATTGAGCAAGCAAGGATGCCTATGAGGATCTAGATTCTGTTTATGCTTCCTGCTGCTGTATTCAGGCAGCTCATTTGTTTCCCCATTTCAGGGAGCACTATCCTGCACTGTCCGCTGTCCAATTTCTGCAAACATGTCTTTTATCAGCCTCTCTCAGCTACACCAAACTGCCAGTAGGGGGAGCTCTGCTCCAGCCACACTTCCCCCAGCATCTTCATTTTATGTATGAGGTTTGGGTCACATCATTAACCACAGAGGTTTACTCTGTGACACAGGATGACATCAGACCAGCTTGCGGACTTTATGGCCAGTTCCACACCCTTCTCGTTGTTGGGCTAGTTTAACAAACAGAAATAGTTGATCAAAGTGTAAGAGAACGTGAGACTCCCTAAGCTGACCTTTCCACATTCTTGAAAAAGCTTGAGGTTCATGAATGAAAAATATAAGTGAAGAATTGGGGTAGGAAAATGTGGTTTGACATTAAACAAACCGTCACCAACATTAACCAAGATCTGAGAGATAAATTCACTCTCTTGACTGCTTTCCTTTAAGAGGATTAAATGATTCATAAAACTAGGGAGCTATTTCTTGCACTGGAGAAAACCTGTACATGCTGTTTTGTAGAAAACAGAAAGTGCCTTTAAGTCCTGACTAGCCAGTGTCCTAATCATTTCTGTGTGCAGGGCTGTTTCCTATTGTTCACATCCTGCTTCTCTGATATAAATTATATTTGGCTACACTAAAAATATGTCTTAACACCATGTTACCAATACAACAGGATCTGTTTTCAGGCATTTCATGGCTATAAAAACATTTCCAGGTTAATAGGTCTGTTATATAGAATAAAGAGAGCTTTTGTTTCTTTGTTATTCTTTCACATCTATACCTGTGATCTCCAAAAGGTAAGATGAATTAGCTTTTCATTAAAAAAATGCCTTGATTGTGGAGATAATAGTTCTGGTAAGGAAAATAAACTAGATTCTGGAGAAATCAGCAAAAATTCATAGGTCTTAAGCCTTGCAGAGGCAACCAATTTCTGTTGCTTCAGGCTTGAATAATTTCATTGAACTCAATGAATTTGAATTCCCTTTTCCCCTAAGTTCCTAAGTGTAGGAGGAGAATCTATTCTTACTTGACTTTTGGCAAGGAAAGTAGGAACATGAAATCATCCCAACCCCATCTAGAGTATCAGAAAAGTGTGAAGGTGGCGGCACGTGGTGCATTCCCTCTGAAAGCTATAAAGATGAGAGATGCCTGCGGGTGAATCACTCTTGTGTCTTATCTGGAGACCTGAGTCTCGCACTGCTCTATTCCCTTAGCGGGGAGGTTCCCCTGCTTAAAAGAATATTGCCTCCCCATGAGTTAATGATTTGTTTGGAGGATGTAAGTCTCAAAGGTGAAGATAACTGTACAGCTCTTATAATGTATCTTTCAAATCTCTCATCTGCCGTTTTTTTTCTGAATACATGGGACCCCTTAAATAGCAAGATTATAGCTGCCCCTTCAGAGAAGAAAGAGTTTGAAAACCTAAGAGCGCTCAGATTTTCAAATATTTCTGTTTTTCTTCATTTTGCCAACGTCATCATCGTTGTTCTGTGTTCCTGTGGAAACTGGATGGGGAGGAAAGTCCAGGACTGGATTGGAGAATTTTTTTCACAGTTTCCAAGGAGGTGGGGAATTATGACTCTTGCTAAAAAATGATTAGAGGCAAACTAGTTATGGTTAGGGTATACCTCCTTGTCTTGAATTCCATTCTATTTGATAAATATTTGCTCAGTAGATGTTAGATATGTTACCTTCATTTGCACAAATACTAAATCAGGATTTGATGTCAAGAGACTCATACTCTCATTAGGCAGATAAGGCAACTGGTCGTGATAGATGCAGCATTTGACACATGGGAAGCGATTGGGGAGATCACAATAACATGAAAAAAAGAGATGGCATTCTCATTGAGAGAGGAATCAGGGAAGATTTTAGGATTTGAGAAACAGTTTGCAAAATGGGTGGAATTTACCTGGATGGGGCTGGAGTTGGAAGTAAAGTGATAATGAAGAGTGTGTGTGTGTGGGGGGGGGGAGAGGGGAGTCAGGGAAGGGAGGTGATCAAAAAAGTTTGAGAAGCTTATAGGCAGTAAGGAGCCAGTGAAGATTTTTAAGCAAAGCAAAGGCAGAACAATAATAGCTGGAGTTTAAGAAATATTTTGCAGCATTTTAAGGAGACTTCTGTATATTGAGAGCTAAAAATGTCTATCTAAACAAGCAAATATAATGTCCTACAGCTTATACAGAGTCAGATGAAGAAAGACAAACAATGTATGATTTCACACTGAGTGAAAGATAAAGAAACAAAACCAAGGAACAAAGAAAACAAAACCAAACTCTTAGACAGTAAGAACAAAAATAGTGGTTACCAGAAGGGAAGGGGCTGGGGGAGGTAACTCAGGTAAAAGGGGTTAATTGTAGGGTGAAGGATGGAACCTAGACTTTCGGTGACAAACACAATGTACCAAACACAGATGCTGATTTACAGCTCCAAACACAGATGTTGATTTACATACGATGTTATAATGTGATGTTATTTCAATAAAAACTATTAAAATAGAAAGCTGCCTCTCAATTTAGTAGAGCTAATCACCAGTACTGTTTTATGCCTGCCCTACACAACAAAGGTACAATCACAAAAGAATGTACGACACTCATGTACTAATGAATAAAGAAAATTAGAGTTACCAATAAAATTAAAACTACCAGTGGGTGAATAAATCTTTGCAATGAAAACGACTTAGCTACTAAAAATGATTCAAGAACTAAATTGTTTTCCAAAGCCAATGCCTTACCCATAACTGGATCGGGACCAATGTCGCTTCTGTTCTCCTTCCACGACAACAGGCAGTCAAGGCTGGCTAGATCCGCAGACTCGATATAATTGCAGACTGTCAGCATCATCTGATGAGCTTTCGCTATTCCGTAGTGAACTTTCGTTTCTTCCATCAGAGGCATGTTTGTTAGCTCTACTGACGTGTCAAAAGCTTGCTGAAAGTATTCAGAAGCTTTGTTGTAAAGTCCCTGGAAAGAGAAAGAATTCTTTCCTTAACTTGAATTTCACCTTCCACATATTTGCCCACATTGACATGCACCACATTGCCATCCCAACAGTTTGAACATCTCTAAGAAGAAGGGGATGACAAGCAGGGTCTCTGTCAGAGTAAGTATCACTTTTTTTTTAAAAAGTTGTGGCAACGAACCATAGAACATCTTGAAGTCAATTTACTAAGAAAACTATATATGCCACGTTGAACGACAGGGTCAAATATCAACTTTCTTGGAATGGTTCAAACTAATGCAGACCAAAAATCACTTTGGCAAAGAGAGAACCAATTCACATTGATTTGGATGGAATCTGCTTCCTCATGGCATTGGATGAAATATTTTAATGAAATGAAATATTTTATGAAATATTTTAAATAATGAAATATTTTAAACCGACTTGTGTTTTCAGTAACAGCAAGACATCATTGTTAGCCAGTCCATGGAGTTAGTGGTCACTGAAAAGAAATGTATGGATCTGCTCATCCAGCCTTTGATCTTGCTCGCCCATGTTCAGGTGCCATCCTTGACTGAGAACAGAGAGGTAATCCAAGATTTCCAATAATTACGATACCTCTAATACACAAACCACAATGTAAATCAGTATCTTCAATTAAAAAAACGATTCCATTATCCAAAAATAAATAGTTTTTAGTTAATATTAAAAAAAATATGATCAGCATTGGCACAACTCATTTAAATGTGTATCTCTTGCCTAAGTCCTTTGAGATACTAATAAATTCTAAAAACTCAAGATTTCTTTTTCTTCTGGTCATCCTCATTTCTCCTAAAAGTTATTGTCCCCATAGCACTTACCTAGCTCTTGTAAAGTGTCAGTCAGCGCTAAGTCCTTCATATCTATTATGTTATTAACTTTCACAAGTCACCTTGTGAGGAACCTTGAATCTGAACTTGAGTCTCTGAGAAGAAATGCCATCCATTCCTGCCAAGCCCGCTAAAATTCCTTGTCAACAATTTCTCCTCAAAAGAAGAAATTATTTTTTGGACTGAACTGTCATTGTAAAGATGCTAGGAACATTTCTGTTGTTCGTGGTGAGCAATTCTTCCCTTATTTTGAAGTACGAAACACAGAACTCATTATGAGAGTATGATTACTTGACTGGAAAAAATAAAACTGCACCCAAAGATATTTATACCCCTACTGGGTAGTTTATATGATTGAGAAACAATACAAATATTGAAGATGAAAATAACTCATTTAAATGATAGATTTATCTTGCTGAACATCAAAGATAGAGGGCAAAGTAGATGAATACATATGGAGAGACCAAACATTTCAATAAAAAAGAGAAATATAAAAAATTATTGTTTAATTATGTTTCTGAGCTTTAGTCTATTGTTTGAGGTGAGGTGCTTAATTAGGAAAATTAAGAACCATAAATGAGAGGACATATATTTAAATTTCCAGAATCATGTACATATATTGTTAGAACAAACTCATTCATTCATCCATTCATTCATTGGGCAAGTGTTCCGTGCAGACTCAGGCGGTGGGATTCAGCAGTGAGAAGGATTATGGTCAAGTAAGTGAACTGGCTACTAGAGGAAGCTCCCTAATAAGGAATTTTCTTCCCACTTAAAATAGGAGCATTTTAATTAGTAACTATTTCTCCTTCAAATTGTGCCTAGTATTCAATCTGTAGACACACACACGACAGCCATGACACTACCAACCGAAATTCCTGTGGTTTAAAACACTTGTAAGGAAATACAACATTAACTGGCAGGTGCAAGCATTCTTATACATACCATTTTGGAATGAGATTTCATTAATGTGTATAGTATTTCCAGATTTTTAATTCTTAAGGAATTTAGTAACTAAATTTAATGTCTTCTTCGAAGTTCCTGCCTAACCTTTCCACAGTTCCTGCTATCAGTTCACCCCAATGCTATTATGAAATTCTGAAGATTCCAGTAATTAATCCTGACAAATTAGATGATGAATTTGAGAATATAAAAAGGAATTATGTACTTCATAAAAGCATCTTATTAGAAGAGACAACTTCATTGAATGTTACAAGTATCACTGGTGAGTGCTTAGTGGACAATTTCAGGACAGGAGCTTGATGACATCATAGACAAAACACAGAATTTTCATGCATTATTCTGATTCTTACCAGATCTTTCTGAGTGTCTAAAATGTCACTTTTATCCAACGAGCAAGCTTAATGGGCATTTTTTTCAGTAGCAAAGAAGAATAATTTCTTTTACATTTTCCCTACATAGTGCTGGAACAACTGTTTTAAAGATGCAGTTATTCTCTGATATTATTCTCTAATATTATTAGGAAATGAAAAGTATCATAAAGGATCTATATCTACTTATCGTCTCTAAAACATTCTTACTTGATCATTATATATTAGTTATATATATATATATACACATACACACACACACACACACACACACACACACTTTTTTTTTCATTAACAATCCATCAAAAAACCACATCAAGAAGGTGGGATGTGCAGCCCATTCATTTTCTACAACTATATAGTAAAAGGTAAATTAGGATAAAGGATATTTTTAAGATGCATTAACTTTAATCATAACTACAATCATTTTGGAAAAAAGAACAGCTGTTAAAATGTAAGGACTCAGTAAGGTGTAGGAATCAACTTGTATATTTGAAGGCATGTAAATTTGGGGATAGCATGTATACCTCAAATCTTCCCAACTTTTTATTAGGACAGGGATAAACTGATAAAAAAACAAACTCTTGGGTACTACATCGAAGAAAAGAAAGCAACATTATACAAAAATGAACATGATGTAAAATATATATTAATAAAAATTTTTAAAAAATTGTTCCTGTTTTCCAAGATGTTGGAAATAAACTCTAGCATTTTACCTTTGAATTATAATAACGAGAAAATTTGAGTCACATCAAAAAACAAACTAACTCACTCTTGGTTAGTAGACATACTCTTTGGATATTATTCATGTCTCTAACCTTTATTTATTAAACTCTTCTTCAAGAATTAATGATCAAGGAATGAATTATACATTGAGATACCAATATAAAATATATGTTGAGATAAAAACTCCTTGTAAAAATAATCACAACAAAATAAAATGAGAAAACTGATGCACTTAGGAGGTAAGTAACTTATGCCAGTCACACAATTGTGTAGGTAAAGAGCTGGACTTTTAACCCAGACAGTCTGATATCAGAAATAGCATATTTAATAGCTACATCTACCACTTCTTAACAAGATGAAGACACAGTGTGTAAAGACACTTTGAGAACACAACCAACTACCTTCCACTATGACAGATTCTATTCATGAGCCAAAGGCAATTATCAAACCTCTTTCATATACTTTTCAAAGGAGAATCTGGGCAATAAAAGAGAAAATCAGGAGAAAGTAAATCAAAAGTCCAGCATGACCTGTGCGTTCCAGCAGTAATGCTTCCTGATTGGGAACTTTAATTTTAGACTTTTCCCTCTTCTTGCACATAACAAATCTGTTGCTAGAATTCTGTACTGCCTTCACAATTACTCTTGGGATTCAGTTCTCTTCTCCTAAAGGACTGAACAGGAGCATCACAGCTGAATTAATCAAACAGAAATTTGGAGCGAGAGGAAAGTTTGTGTCACCAGATGCAAAGCAACTATTATCACGACGGATGTTCCTTTGAATGTAAATCTCTTAATGGCTCTTCAAGTCTAAAATCACTTTTAATCTGCGGTGGTTGTGAAGTATGAATCCTTGTTGGTTTTTGTGGTCTGTGTGCCCGAGGGCACCGGGGTCCTGGCAGAAGAGGAACCAGATGGTTCTCTGCCAGGTTCCTGCCTTGTCATTACCTAAGTCCTGTGGTCCCGAGGCTACTCTGTCCAACATATTGTGGGACGAGGAGGAGCAAATGGCCACAGAATCATAAAAGTCTGCAAGTGTCTCCCTAGAAGCAGGAAACACACTCACCTTCTTGTTGTAGATATCCCCGAGCATGGTGCTTGCTCTGACCACATCCAGGGACTGAAAATTGTTTCTCGCAATCTGTACGACTCTTTTCAAGTATTGAACTGCTTCTGCCATCTCTCCTTTGCTAGAATAAGCAAAATAGGAAAATATTGGAGTATCATCTCATTTAATACTGCAGTGAAGAAAAGCTATTTTGTATCTTTGCTCTAGAAAGTGCAGATGGTCAACAGAAAAATGAAATTAACAATAAGTGGCTTGTGGAAATTGAAAATTATGTGGCTTGTCTTTGTTGGAGTGTATAGTGAGGGAACACTTAAACCTTTAATGCATTGCTTCAGATGGTAAATGGGGCAACTGCTTTGGAAAATGATTTGGCATTTCCTCAAAAAAGTCGACACAGAGTTACCATATATTCCTATTAATTCGGCTCCTAGTTTTACACAAGAGAAATGAAAACATATGTCAACACACAAACCTGTATGATATTATTTGTAATAGCCAAGAAACGGAACAAAACAAATATCTATCAATTGAGCAGACAAGTAAAATCTGGCATAGTCATACAATGGAATATTATTTAGCTGTGAAGTAAGAAAGCTAAGTGAAAGGAGCCGGTCATGAAAAAAAACATACTGTATGATTCCACTAGATGAAATGCCCAAAAGAGGCAGAAAGGAGGTGTGGTTATCAGAGTTGGGGAGAACAGAGATGGGGACTGATTGCTAATGGGTGTGGGGTTTCCTTTGGAGTGATGACATTTACATAGAGGTGACAGCTACACAATTCTATGCATATACTAAAAAATATTGACTTGGAGAGTTTACAAAGGGGCTGAATTGTATGGTTATATGAATTACATCTCAATAAAGTTGTTAGCTTTTTAAAAAATATAATCTTTCAGTTACAGTTTCTTTATTTTAAAAATGGCCATAAATTGTTGTGAGACGAAAAATTACATATACATATAGCCTGCAACATAGTAGGGATTCAATAAATGGCAGCTAACAGTATTATCACTTCCCAGTGAAGTAAAAACAATCATGCCCACAGCTCTATACTTAGTATAATCTACCACCAATTAAGAAGAAAAGTTAATTTAGTTGAGCATTACTTTTTGGAGATCTTTCATTATGCAATGAATTAAACACCCAAATTTCAACTTACACTCTGCAACACAGATGGGCCTGTAAGATGTGATGTCTATTGATTAGGGGGAAGAGTTAAAGAACCAGCATTTTTTGTTTACTTGAGAATCAGGTACTATCAAATACATTTTTATTCCTAAGCTTATTGGTAAAAGAATGTGTCACAAACAGAAATGGTATGGACTTTCACATGCTCAAAATCGTAAATATTTTTATGTTTCCTTATGATTTCATAACAAAACTATGAATCATCTTCCACATGTAGGCACAAGCCAGTTCTCCAGAAAAATCATGAAATGAGGAATATTTCAAACATAGGCAAAGAGAGGGACACACAATTATTTAAATACTTGTTTTGTGGAATAACTAAAATGGAAGTGAGAGAGCTTGAGCGCATAAAATTAATAAAATATTACACTGTTTAGAATTTTGACCAAACTTGTAGTTTTCTAGAACAAAAATGTTTTATCAAATTGATATTGTTAACTCTCCAAGCAGTTTCTTGAACTGTAATACTCAAGAAAAAATTGATGAAATAAGAACAACAACAACAAAAAAAGTAGACTTCTTTGCATATCACTTTAAAACCTTAGGGGAAAATTATTATTTTTATTTAGCTAAAATGTTCTCACTGAATCTTATTTATGTTCATGTGCCGAAAAGTTGATATGTTTTTGATGGAGGTACATTTTGGATTAGGTTTGGCCTGCTGAGGATTGTTAAATCACATACACACAAACAAAAAAACAAGTTCAGTGAACAAGAAATCCAAAAGAGTATAAATAAAGCTGTTGCTGGGTGAGTCGAGTTATTTTTCTCCCAAAGGGGCTACAGATCTCCAAAAACATCCAAAATTATCTGGAACTTGCTCTAAGAAATACTGCTCGAGAATCAGTCTTCCTATTGTAAATTACATATTAATTAGGCTCCCAGTTTTATGCAAGAGAAGTGAAAACATATGTCAACACATAATCTTGTACATGAAAGTTCAGAGTGATAGTATCTGTAATAATATTAATAAACGTCCAGTTCTGTGCCAGCAAAGTTAACACAGCATCTGAAATACAAACATTATATGTTGCTTACAGGATTTCAAAAGTTAGCACTAGATTTCGAAGCCAGTGTTTCCTGGGGAGGGAAAGAATCAAATATATATATATATTTTTTACAGAGAAGCTACTGATTATTTGTATAAGTAAAAGGACAAGGTTAAAATGTTAGACAAATATTAATTCCAGTTTTCTATATGCAGTGCACAGGTGCAACTTGAACAGCATATTATATGGTATAATCATTAAACTCATTCAACCAGACCTCAGAGAGTTAAAAACATATATTCTGAGGAACAGGACTCCTCGGTCCAAAGGATGAGAATGAAACAGTGCAGAATATTTGTGTATCAAGGTGATTCCTGTTTCCAACTGGGACCTCAGCACTGTTAACACCCACATCCCCTGACAACTGTCCAATTATGTATATCACACTTGGCCTACTGTTTGCAGTAGAAGTAATCAATAAAGGACGTGGTTGAGTGAACATAGATTTTGGTTGAACCAATGCATGAAAACTTAATCATTTACTCAGAGAGAAGAAATCAAATAGGGCAGAGATGAAACAGCCAACGAGGGGTTTGTGGATTGTGCCACCAGGTTTGTGGGCCATAGATGAAAGTAATAAGGTAAATGGAATCAGTGACAGGAGAAAATGTAAAAAGCTCTTCTTAATTCCATGAATTAATAGAAATGTTTTGATGTATTTTGGGGGGTCATTTTTAGGAAATTTCGCATCGAAGCCTGGATGAGCCATTTTAAGGAACATATGAAAATTACTAGGGCATGTAATTTCTCTCAAGCAAGAAGAAATTAATTTTCAGTTATAACAGAAAGGTAATTTTCACACTTGAAACTTTGCATTGATTGATTTAAAGATTTCCACTGTGGAAAGTTTTCTAGGAAATAATTTAACCCGAGTTTGCAAGAAAATTTATAAGTGGTATGGAAAAAATCCAGAGAGGAGCTAGTTATGACCAACAAATGGTTCTCAGTTGGGAGATTGTTCTCCCTCTAGATTCCTTTAGAGAGGCATCCTTTCAAAAACCATTCCTTTTAAAAGTTGTGGCATTTCAGTAAGTGAGTTATTTCAGTAAATGAGGCCAAAAAAATGCCATAAGGAAAATGGAGTACTTTTTTCCCTTCTGGATCAACCAAATTGTGTCTACGTGATAATAATTATATTTACGACATAATATCTCAACTCACCCTCTTTGTTATATGGACCACAATTCTGGATTTTGTAGCTGTCTCATAGGCAATTGTTTTCATTTTAGAACATCAACTCTGTTTTCCACTAGTATTCCAAATAGAGAAGAAATACACTGCAAATGTTATTTTCTGTTATGCTGCTTAAAGTCTTGTGCAATTAATATTACTCAGACTAGTAGCAAAAATAACACACCTTGTTCACTATTAAAATCTTCATCAATAACTCTAAAGCCAGGGCTGGGTCTAGCATTACCAAATGGGTAACCCTGTATTACCAGGTCCTAGTCTTGAGGGAATGTGGCTTGTTTTTCAACTGAAAGCTTGGTATAAATTCTTATAACCGTTTCAGAAGCTTCCAGCCTCAGAGTTTATTCACCTTTCACGCACACTCAGCTGATGGCCCTAGACACACACTTATCCTAGACGTGGCTATCCTCTTCCATTTCCTTTAAAGAGATAAAATATGTTTATAGAGACAGGGCTACCATTAGTGAAACTTGTGCAATTGCACAGGTTAGGAAAAAGAGATTTAGAGGTGATGCTAAGCTTCATACACAGCTTGATTTATTTCTCAGCTGCCACCACCATCATTTCCTCTATTTTGGCTGTGCTCCATTTCTTGCACATGGCCGCTAATCTGAAAAGGAAAGGTTAGAACTATGAAAGGGATATAAGCAGGTGTGTGTGTGTATGTGTGTGTCTACAGTTTCTGTCTTTGAAATATCTTTGTCAACCGATCACATTCTCAAGTCATTCTGCACAAATGATGAAATAATATGCTGAGGCAGAGCACTACTGCCAGTGCTCCTCCATAATCACCAACATGGCAGCAAAATGGTGACCTTGATTGGTGAGTCTACAGTGGTCTCGGGACACATTTTCACTGTGATCCCAGGAGAAGCATGTCCTGCCCTCCTTTGTGCAGTGCACAATGCTGTAAAATTAAAAATCCACATCTGCTGTACAAACCATTGATGGCTTCATTGATACTTGAGTAGATGAGAATTCATGTAAGTGGAGTTTGTTTCTTTCATTTGGTGGAAAAGTGAGATGGGGATAAATCTCTTGTCCCTTACATGTTTGCCCTGAGGCAGGTTGCCAGACTGTTGAGAGTGAGTGGAGTCCCCAGTTCATATTATATCAAGTACAGCTGTATCCTTTCCCACACCTCAACTCTAAACTATACTTAAGCAGGCAAATACAGACATTAGTATTGTTGCGCTGTTGCCAGTATTTACCAGATAATAGTTCAATTCTCCCCTTAGCTTTTACTGCATCCTGGAGTGGAGACTGAAATATTCCAGATGAGACACCAGTTTAACAGGCATGAGTAAATCCAAGACAACCTCATGTCATGTTTCCAAAACACCACCAGTAATCAAGGAGCCTGTCTTGTCTTGAGACCCAGTAGGTGCTCAATATATGTTTATAAAAGAAAACGTTTTTCCCTGGAGTTTTCTCTCTTTGGTTATGCTGGTACACCATGCCACTTTGTAAAGATTATTTTCTAAACATGTTAAAGGATACATTTATCTGACTCTACGGGCTTAGGCCAGGACTGTTACTAAAAAGCAAGACAAATAATACAACCATTTCCTACTGATTCTGGAAAGTATTAATAGCAGAGTTGAGTCATTTCATAATCAAAATATAGGGCAAAAGGGCACAGAGCTGGTGTGTTCCAAATAGACACTAAGTTGAATACTAATGAATCTCTTGTGTTCAAATCTGCTTCTTGCTGGTTGTTTTGGAAAGCTGAAGTTTAAGGGAGAGCTAGGTGGATCTTCTCTGGGCGAGCTATCAATCTCCACTTACAGGACCACAACACTCAGAGGTTGCTGGCATGGCTGACCCTGTCTCCCTTGACTAAATGTCCATACTCTCTACAAAAATATGTCTGTGTCCCTAAGCCATTTTCCAGTGAGGACATCAGTGTATTTTATTTGGTATTTTGTAGAGTGCCTTTCATGTCATTGGTATTGACAGTCTAATACTTAGGTAATTATTTAATATTTAATAATTATTGCACTGGTAATGGTAATTATATACTAGTGACCCACTTTCAGTTCAGCAGGCATTTAGTATGTTAAAATGCTTTTCAGGAAAGCCTTTTCAACAAATAGTGTTGGGAAACCTGAGCCACTTGCCAAAAAATTAAACTAGGACATTTAATGCCATGCACAGCCGTGAACTCGAAATGGATGAAAGACTTGGGTATAAGACCTAAAGCTACAAAACACATAGAAGAAAACAAGTGATACACTCCTAGACATCCACTGCTGAGATGTCTTTAGAAACTTGATTCCAAGGGCAAAGGAAACAAAAGCAAAGATAAATAAATAGCACTAGATCAAACTGAAAAGCTTTTACATATGAAAGAACCCATTACAAAAAGACAAGTTGCCTTGTCTTTATAAGGAACTCACACATCTGGACAACAACAAAATTAAAGAACTGATTCAAAAAATGGGCAGGAGTTTGAACAGGTATTTTTCCAAAGAGGAAATACAGATGGCCCACATGCATGTGAAAAAATGCTCAATCTCGCTTACTATTAGGAAAATGCAAATCAAAACCACAATGAGGCAGCACCTCACACCTATGAGAATGAACTCTGCCCAAGAGTGGAAATAAAAAGTGCTGCTAAGAATGTGGAGGAAAAGGATACTCATGCACTGTTGGTGGCAACAGAAACTCATGCAGCCTCAGTGGAATAGTATGGAAATGTGTTAAAATACTAAAATAGAAATACCGTAAGACTCAGCAATACTGTCCTTAGGAATTTATTTGAAGAATATGAAACACGAATTCAAAAAGCTATTTGTGCCACTATGTTCATAACAGCATTTCTCACAATGGCCAAGACATGGAAACAACTTAAATGCCCACTGATGGATGACAGGATAAAGGAGTTGTAGTATACATACTAAATGGAATATTATTTGGTCATTAAAAAGGATGAAATCTTGTCTTCGTGACAACATGGATGATATCTGAGGTGACTCCGCTAAGCAAAGTAAGTCAGACAGTGAAAGACAGTTACTAGATCATTTCTCTAATTTGTGGAAAATAAATAATCCAAGCAAACAAAGTAACAGCACACAACAAAACTAACTCATAGACAGTATGAAAATATGGTGGTTAATGGAGGGAAGAGGAAGGACAGTGGGAGGAAAAAGCTGAGGGGTTCAATTTGATAGTGTGCATATGGTACCAGATGTCCCGTGGTGGGTGCAGAGAGGTGTGAAATCATATCCCCGAAATTTACACATATTATAAACCAATGGTAAGCCAACAAAAAGTCATAAAAATACATTTTTTTCAAATAACAGCTTTATCTTTAAAGAAACTATTATGTAGATCTGAGGCATAGAGCGAGGGAGAGGGATCAAAACAGGAGAGGGAAGAACACAAGGGAATATGGTGATGGCTCACAGGTGATACGGTGGCAGGAGAAGTACAATGATGTAAGAAAACAAATTTAATTAAAAAAGAAGGTAAACAAACAAAAAAGAATCCCGTTCAAAGTCAATTCCACTCTACTGAATGTATGCCAGAAGTTAATATTTTATTTGAATACAATGAAGACTATACAAAACAAGAAAAATAAAGAAACCATTCTGTATGTGTTAGAACCGAACTACCAATGCAAGAAATTAGAGCTCAATACAATCTCTGTTATTATTATTGCTCCTACTATCACTATTGAAAAGCAGCATCTTTGATGTAAGATAGCGGACCAAATACCAAGGCCTCAACTATAATAACTTTGCTTATTCCTGTTCTGTCTTGGCTTACGTCATAATGCTACTCTAAGATGCGACAATCACATGGGATAGTCAGAGCTTACCACACAATGAGCCAAGAGCAGATCACAGTCTTTCCCTGGAGAAGTTTGTATCAGAAGTTCTTCATGTACACTTTTGTTAAATTTTCTATTTTAAGTAAAACACTGGGGATACTGTTTTTGCACCCAATGGTTTATCTCGATACACTCAAAGGAGAGACGTCGTCATGGAAAAGGCGTGACGGAAGCATAAACGGGAACTTTCCTGCAAGAAGAGCTCTCGAAAGGTGACAGTGAGCCACAGCTACCGAAGCATACTCTATATTCCTGTGCTCTCTGCTTTCTTAACCTGTGAGATGTGACCTGTTTTTTCCAATTGGTGCAAGGTCATGGCTAAACTTACAGAAAATCAAAGAGAAAAATAATACAAAGGAGGAACAGACAAAAAAGAGAGTAGGTGCATATTTTAAACCACCACACTGGTTTAAAGTAACTTAGGATTCAAGGGTCATTTAAGAAGGGCCCTGCTTAAAATTGAAGCAGGCAGTAATGGAAAGCGACAGACCTCAAACAATTTAAGTTTTTCACGGCTGAGTGGACAGTGACAGCAAGACACGGATGTGCTAACTCACCTCTGCAGGGCTTTCGCTATGGCTTCATAGGCTCTCCCCAGGCTGAGCTCATCATTAAGGTCTGCAGAGATTTCACTGTAAGTGTTAAAGACCTATCAGGAGAGAGGCGCATATTAAACCTAGAGCATGGCCAGATACATGGATTTCTCATTTCAGAACAGAAAATATTAAAATTAATAGTTGCTTTTAATGTCTCTATAAAATATTTTTTGTCTATTAAAAATTCATGGTGGTTTGTTTTATTTTTATCTATAGTAGAACTTGTTTCAGGGCCATCTCTTCAAGCCGTGACGGTGAGGTCTTCCTTTTGTAAAAATAATTCTTTTCCCGCAAGATCCCAAATCTTCCCATTTATATAACTTAGGTGTGAATAAATAATTGAATGGCTTACCCACATTATTTTAAAATATGGGACTATTATCTAAGGTAATATAAGGCAGATTATAATGTTCTGTTATGGTAGCTTAAATATCACTTTTCTTTCTATAAATAGCTGTTTGAAAAGCACGAATTTAGGTGCCTGGCAATTTCTAAATCCATCATTTTATTAGCTGCATATCTCACAGTTTGTACACATCTTTGGTACACACTAAAAATATTTCTTACAAATGTACTTCATTACCAACAATCTCCTCAATAATCAGAAGATTACGACTGCCACAGCCAAACGATCTTAATTTAATTTAACACTGACACCATCTATAGGGTGCACTTTTCCTTTTTACTTATTTTTTTCCTTTCTGTGCCAAGCAGGAGGAAAATCCGTAAAAGAGATCCCCGTTCATTCTTCTCCCCTCATTGTCCCCTGACCCCACCCATTACACCTGAGGCCACAGGATACCTCCAAAGGCCTCCACGGAAATCCCTTTCGCACATTTTTAAAGAAGGAATTAGCGGAAGGCACTGCTGGGAGAGTAGGCCAGGGGGAGGGAGGACCGAGTGGGGGCTGCCTCCTAGCCCTTGAAGGAGGCAGCTCAGAAGATTTACGTGTCAGAGGTGTACTTTCTTCACGTTAATATTTGGGAAGTGATAGCCGGTGAAATGTGGGGCTCGTGTGGTTTACAAATGACTGCTTGACTGACTAACAAAACACTTTAAAACTTACTGATGCACGTTTACCAGTGTTCTCAGTCCCCCTCAACCTTCAAAGTTCAAGATTTTGATGCTTATTGTTAAGCCTCTTAATCGGCCTTGTATAAACCCACATTGTTCTTTTCTTGTCCGGGTTGTTTCTTTCTGTCTTGCATTTGGACGACTTGACAGCTTTGAGGTTTTGTCTGCTACACCTTGATGGGGACCTTTCTGCATTACAAGGAAGAACCTCTGACCTCTGTGAATTTATGAGTCCTTGTTGAATCCAAGTATCAAAACACTTAGGGAAAGACCCTCCAGTGTCTTAGTCCATATATTGTTACGTGACATTTTAGTGCTTTAAAGATTGAATACTATTACATTTTGTGCCAAAAACCAGGCCTGTTTATTCAGCAAATATTGTTATTTCATGTGCTATGTTATACACTATGAAATCTTTTTTTTTCATATAGTCTCTATTTTTTATTTTTTATTCGATTTATTGTTGAAGTGCCACTGTCTGACACCCTTGCTAGTGACTGAAAGCATGGGAACCCTCCACAGGTGCAGTCACTATAACACCATGGAAGTACCCATAATCCTCCACCACAGTCCATGGTGTTTCTTGCTCCCATCTTTGCTCCTCCCCCTTCTCCTTTGAAAGCTCATGATCGATAGTCTGACGTCAGGGGTTGGTTTTAAAGTTTGGCTCTGTCTGACCCTTTGTTTTCCTGTATTCCACCTGTAAGTGACCCCATCGGTGTTTATCTTTCCCCTAACTTATTTCACTTAGCAGAATTTCTTCCAGCTCTAGAAAAGACCATGCTTGCAGCTTTCAAGGCATTTAAAATCTACTTCGGACTGACACAACGCTATGAATTAGTGATGGCTAAAGACAGGCTTCTCGAGGGCTTAAACCATGTGGATTGCGCCCCTCTCCCATTTCCTAGGCCCCCCCGTGGGCTCTGAAGTGATACAGTAGTGTGGGAGGTGCCCAGTTTTTTCTTTGAGGTTTCATTCTTTAGCCCATGAACAGGAGGTCTGGTGCCCAGGAAATGGCAGGTGGACACTTCACTGTTACGCCTTCCCTTCACAAACCAGGGACGCTGCGTCCACGGGGAAGCAGAGGCAAGAAGAGCTATTTGGGCTTTCGGCTTAGACCTCAGAATTGAGTCCGCAGGAGCTTCTTTGTGGAGTAAGAGATGGTCTTTGCAATGAACACTAGCTCTTAGAGAAAGGAGACATATTCAAGTCCTATCTTGTCTACACTCAATATAGTTCGGCCATGGGAGCTCCCCAAGTTTAATTTCCTTGGAAGTACCATGGACAACTTGCCTCTGAGCATTGTTTTGGGGCCACCACGAGTGCTATGTGAGCCTTAGGACAAGAATTCTTTGGGAATCTGTTAACCAGTCATCAGGGAACTGCTCTTGGGGAGAATTTTCCTGCCCCAAGCAAAGATAACACATTTTATTTGTGGCTTGAGAGAGTTCATATATTTCCTTAAACATTCTGCCTAAAAATGGGAAATATATGGCCATTAGGAAGAATGGTGTTCATTACTGGCCCAATATGGAAACAGTCAATGGCATGAAACCCATATTGAGGCCTTTGATAAGTGCCAGGGTGCAGTTTCCAAATCAGAAACTCAGAAAGGTGAAATCCTATGGCAAATACAAGGGATATCTAAGCAGATTAGTGAATTATGCGGTTGAACCTCATAGGTGGAGGAAGAACACTGTGAAAAAAAAACACAAAAGAAAAAAGCCCATAATGTGAGATTGCTAATTTTGTAGAAAATACAATCGACATTTTATATTGTTCTTATAGTAAGCTACCACACCTGTTTTTTAAAGTAGGCAGGATATGACCTACAAATTAGTAAATATCAATCAACTTGAATTATTAGATAAAAATTGGAACTTTTTTCTTATAAAGAATATTTCATCTGAGAATATCCAGTGTGGAAATCTGAAGGATCCATTATACCTGATTGTTCAAAAGTCCCTGTGGTCTGCAGTATGTTGGAAACTAGTGTAGGGACTGGAAGGTAAAATCTATCATTACAGAATGTTTTGACAAATGGAAAATGGGCATAGGTGGTTTGGTGGAGGGTGCAGGTAAAAAAAGAAAAAAGAAAGAAATGGAAAAATTTTTAGATATGTTTTAGTTTCATAGACAATAAAGTTAATCAACCTTTGTCAAACGACAGAGGAAAACACTTTCAAGGAGCGCCAAACTGGGCATGATTATGAGGTGGCCAAGGTTGCAAAGTAGATTTTATACCTAATAAAAATTGAATGCTACATGGCCACTGGATCACACTGCTCCCATAATTTCTGTGAATTACGGGGATGAAGCTTTGAAAACTATTTCATTAAAAGTTTTAAACGCAATGGGCTTTATCTTCCCACTAGAATAAAACTGATTTACCTGGAAAGACATTTTCCAATAAAATCCCAGTTTTTAAAGTGAGATAATTTCTACTGGTCACCTAAAAACAAAACTAGTGGAATATTTACTGGAAAAAAAAATGGGAGTGTGCAAAAGAATAATGTTGGCAGTAGACTACAAATTCTTTGAAGAATAGTTTGCTGTTAACTCAAATTTTAAGGATCATTAATTTCTTTTACTGCCATAGACTTCAAGGGAGCACTGAATTTAAGTAGACTGTCACCTAACAACAAAGTGAGATATAATCACACACACACACACATACACACAGAAATATGATAGAGAGATGGAAAGAAAAAGAGAATAGAAAAGTAACCTTGTCCTCCCAGAAGATTACAAGAATAAATTCTGTACCTGAGCTTTGGCACCTTTAAGGGGTGTGTGTGGGGGCAAACAAGAAGGCTTTATGTGGATATACAGGCAGTTGAACTATTTGATATTGACACCCCCCCATTCTTGTCTTGTGCTATTTTCCTATTTCGTGCCCCCCTGTAGTTCTTCCCTTAAGTTCTTTCATTTTAGACAACATTAAAACAGAAAAAAAAAAACCCACTGCAATCAAGGTCTTATATTTGCTTTTCATAACTGATTTGCTTTATCATTTATTTACTTACTTATTTATTTTTTATTGCAGTAACACTGACTTACAGCACTGCATGTGATTCAGAGGTACCGGATCGTACCTCCTCAGACGTCTGGCCACAGTCCTCCCCACGGTCCAGTGTGGCCCCACCCCACAAGAAGGGGCCCCTCTCCCCTTCTTGTAGCCTCAATTCCACAGTCACAACTGACTGACTTAAACCACTCTAGTGACTATCGCTTTCAGTCTAACGTTTCCAAATTAGATGGAATCATCTCAACACCCCTTTGCTCAGCGGTCATTATAAGAAAAGTCTCAGTTCAATTTTTTTTTTAAACTTCTTCCTTTGAGGTCATTGTGGGCTCATGCCATTGTAAGAAGTCACACAGTCTCGCAGAGAGCCGGCACCAGCCTTAGCAACATCGTGCATAGCTACAGGACATTATCACAGCTAGAGGACTGACGCAGATACCATGTTCCACCTTCTTCAAAGCTCACCAGTCTGACATGCGCAAATGTGTGTGTGTATTAATTTTATGCTACTTTACCACATATCTAGATTCATGTAAATGCCACCACAATCAAGTATGGAAACATTCCATTGCTATAATGCTCCTTCTTGCTACCCTTTCTCAGTTCGTTTGCTGCTTAGAAAAGAAAGGACGATAGAGAAAAAATTTCTTTTTTCCCTGGTGAAAGAGAGGTTTGCCTTGGGAAAAATCCAGAAACAACTTAACATCTGTCCTCTTCCCTTCTGGTAGACCTCCATCACACCTTCCCTCTGTGTCTGTGATTTTCCAGGGAAATTTCCTTAGTTAAATGATAGAAAAACAGTAGCTGATTAAAGTAATTCATACCCACATATGAATGACTCAAAGATTCTTACCTCTGCCAGAAGTCATAGTTTTAAAAAGAGACTGCTGGCTAACTCTAAAGCATTTTTTCTGGATGGTGTTTTATGCAGTGCAACAAAGTGAAATGAAACAATTCAGACAGTGTGTGCCAGGATAATTTGTGACAAAGATTATTTTTTTAAAAAAGGGCAGCCTTGCCTTGAAATGTGGCCTTACAATATGATCCCTTAAGCACGTACTGGTTTTTTTAAGCCTCATATTACTCCCAGGTTTTCTAGAACTTCTATATGCTTTCCCAAAACACTCCTTCTGATGGGCGTGTAGGAGAGATGAAAGAAGGGAAGAAGGAAAAGAGCAGCAGCAGGTGTGAGAATCTAGAAGATGCTGATGCCTCTTTTCATCCTTCTTACTATTTCCTGCATAAATTTTGACCTGCAGAACCACTACACTGAAGGTCCTGGAAAAGCAAAAAATTCTTCCAGGACATTCCATAGACCATTAGATGCAACTGCAGAATAAAATATACATTATCTATAATGTATGTGTGCATGTCTGCGTTTGTGTTTATAACATACGCTTTGTATGCATCGGTCCTATCTATTATATATGTAACGTAGATATACCCCTGCTCTAGATCTCACTATCCAAGGAAATAAGGCTTAACAAAAATGGACATTGTATATAGTGTTTTAAGCCTGTATAAAGGGCTAAAAAATTAGTCTAGAGCCATTAATTCATTAAACCAGTACCAACAGTCTACTGTGGGCCAAGCCTTGTTCTAGGTGCCAGAGATCCAGCAGTGAATAATGCAAAGGCCCTTCCCCAGGGAGTCCGCTTGGCATGTAGATGATGGGGAGAAAATCCGTAATTAAACAAATAAACGAATTAACTACAGATAACTATAAGAATAATAAACAGAGCTGGGAAAGGTTTCAAAGAGGAAGAGAAACCAATCTACATTTTAAAGGAACCATGGGAACTGGGTCAATAGCGGAGAGGTCCGCTTGAGCAAAGGTTTGGAGATGGGAGTGAGTGATGAGGATGAGAGAAAAAGCTTTACTAGGTAACAGAAGCTAGAACTCCAGAAGTCTGCTTTGAAGTTCATGCACAGACCATTCTGTTCAGTAATACAGACTTAGTAATCAAAGCTTTAATTGATATTAAGTGACAAACTTTCAAGCTACAATTCATCTATCTCATCACAAAGAAAGAATTTGATATTGTTTGGAAGGTAAGGCATCTCTTTATTCTACATGCATATCAACCTAGCCTTCTGTAGGACTTTCTTCATAGCTTCTGTCTTTCTGCTTTCTAATATTACTCAACAACTGCTACGGTTTAGGTACAAAAATAACTCATAGAAACCACCATATAAAATAAATTTTAGCATCTAGTCCATTTGAGACAGAAATTTTGTAATTTTGCAAAAATGTCAATGAATTCTGATTCTACTTTCATTTCACATTTTCTGGTATTTTTCTTCTCTCTTTCTAGATATATTTTTCCACTTACTAACTTCCCCTCAATTGTTCTCTTCCTTCATTAATTCAGTATTTGAAATCAGCAGGAACTCCTATTCTGGGGCATAGACCAGGCTTTGGAAGAGACTTAATTTGGGAAAATTAATTAAATCTCCCTCTGGGTGTTCAAATTCTCTCCAAATGTCATTGACTTTTGAGTCACACACTAGACTCCCGAGCAGTGACACGTGTGAAGTGACCTGATCACCCGAGTCCTACTTCCTTGGGAGTACAATAGAATCGAAGTCTACTTTGAAGGGATGTCAGAAGGCTCAGAGATGAGGCATTTAAAGAACCTCACCAGGATCTGAATGAAGTAACTGCTTAATCTTCTGTAGTACTTACCTAGCCCAGTGGTTCCCAAATGGGGGCCATTTTGCTCTAGCGGGTTCTTGGAGATGTCTGCAGACATTTTAAGTTGCCATCATTGGGAGGGCTGCTACTGGCCTCCCAGCAAGTAAAACTGGGATGTTCTCAAACCCTCCAATGCACAGCACAGTCCCCACAACAAAGAACCATCCAGCCCAAAAGGTGAACAGTGTCGCTGCTGAGAAACCCTGGTCTACCCTTTGGATAATTTTATTACTGGAGTCTATGCCCTAGTAAGACTAGCCACTCAGCCAGCAGACTTACATCAGGAAACCATTGGTTAAGTGGAGACAAATCTATGACTTCCACCTGCTGAACAAGGTTGTGTTTTGTAGGACAACACACGGTAAATCCAGCCCTTTCCATGCTACGGCTCTTACAATACTGACGGGGCTGTTTTCCCTCCTTACAGCCTCCTAACCTAACAGTTAGCCAGAATGCTTGAAATAAGTGAGAATGAACTCCTGACAGTGTAGCCACACTGGAATGTTTTATTTCTAGTGTGTCATCTACAAGCCTAAGAGTTCCAGAAGGGTTTAAACCCACCTGGACAAAAAGAAATATGCCTGTAAAACCATAAAGGGGCATCCACTGGATTTGTCTGGAAATAAGAAGTTATGATTCCACTGCCGAGGGTGCCTTTTTCTTAACTCTTCCTTCCTTGCCTAACGTAAAGAGTCAGCACAGCTAATTGGGTCAACACCCCCGACACAAACCCCGAATTGTGCTACTGCATAACGGTTCAGCACTGTGTTCAATATAATGTGTTACTTCGAAGAGAAAAGGCAATGATACAGATTTATTCTTGTGCCACATGAAATATAGAAACGAAAAATCAAGTTTGCCATCTTGAGCTTGAAATCGTTGTCAAATCTTATTGGAAATACATTTATTCTGATTTCTGGCAATCTAATCCCTTTAGCCATTTCACAGTTGGTGAGCAGAAAGGATGTTTCTGCCTCATTTACAGTGTCTGAACATGATTCAGACAATCAGCGGCAACATTAGTCAAAGAAATCTGTGGCTAATGATTTCTGACAAGCACTGCAGTAACAGGCTGAGGACCAGACTGGGCAGCCACAGCATTTAGTGCATTTTACTGGAGTCAGTAATAGACAGTGTTGGGAAGTGGTAAAAACGAGGGTAATCAGAAGCGGTCTCACACCATTGAAAGGCTCTTACACACTTTCTGCAAAGGCTTAGTACCTGACAAACAATAAATACTGTAATCCTTTTCTACAAATATGTGACAGTGAATGAACACTGAGAACAATCACGTGTGCAGCTCCATAAACTATGATACAAACAGTCAAATATTTTGCTTTTTACTCAAACTATATTCTTAGGTGGAGCAGTCTGGTCTTACTCCCTCACTATCTGTGTTGGTCATGTGCAGCACGTTCTCTCTCTCGCTGAAAAGCATTACTCATCATTTGGACTCTGTCACCTGCTGACAGTTTACATTGCCCACCGCTTACAGTGAAGGCGGCGTGGTCTAGTGCAGAAGGACCGAGAGTTAAAAGACATGAATTTTTGTTTCTCTTCTAGTGTAAATCCTTAGACAGTCATTTAGTTACCCTGAGCTTTAGTTAACAAGTTTGGAAGCTGATGGGGGAAGGGGACCCAAATGATCTGGAATTCTCCCTTCCAAAAATATGAATTGGATTGTGGAACTCTACCATGATATACCCTTATCTTTTCCAGTAATGTATCCTTGACTTTAAAATTCCCAATAAATTTTCTTTTTAAACTTAAAAAGAAAAAAGTCAAATGAGGAGTAAGCTCATTCAACTGAAATTTTATTTCCATGCTTCTCTGTCACTTGAAAAATCTCGCAGACTCTTAATGAACTATCTTTTGAAAAATGTCCTTATATTGGAATAGGTGGTAGCAAGATGAGCAGAGTTTATGATGCTTTTGGCTCACATTAAGTAGTGATTGTTACAAATGCAATTATCAGTGCTCTTCTTTTGTGGTCTGAAATGCTTAAGAATTTGATGAAAATTCAAGGTTACCCTTTAACATCATAAACAGAAATAGCATTGGTAGTTAATCTTTTACATGCTAAGAATTTACATTGTATTTTCAAAAGCTTATGGATAGAATGTATCTTCAAAAGAATCCTCTTTCACCTAAAACTCTACACACCCAATATACAGGGGACTCTTAAACCCCAAAATAACGAGACAGAATTCTAGTTGCAGTTTAAAAAGTTGCATTTTCTTAAATGGGTCACTAGAGCTTTTTACTTAAAATGTTATTAGGAGACATTAACAAAGATGTTTGACTCCAATTCTCAATTGTTTGTTATTTTCTGTGCTGTAAATCAGAAGGCATGGAAATATTTACCCTGTGCAGTCTGATCACAGAGTGAGATATACTTCCTTGAGAAGGAAATCTCAGTATCGTTAACCTCCTGCTAGAAAAATCTATCAGAGGCTTTGTTTTATGCTTGACTAGGAGGCACTTGACTAGGAGGACTGCCTTGACCAAAGGCAGTCCTGGAATCCACAGAGGTCCTCACAGAAAAAATGCTGCTCAGTAGAAGATTACAGTGATCAGTTAGTTCAATCATGTTCTCTTAGGAAGTTCAGACAGGCTGAGGACTTGGTAACAGCAGAACTGAGAAGCGGCGCAGAGATAAATGGAGGTCAAGAGTGATCGTGTCAACAGAGACTGGACTGGCCGCCGCTGTGAGGGGACAATACGGAAGCCCGGCCCTGGTCTTCCAGCTCCCACAGAGCTTAAATCTGGGCCCTCTCTCCAGCTGCTCAGGACGCCCAGAGGAGATGGTCTCTCTTGTCACCACAGGAATCTTTATAATCAGTTCCTTCCCTTCAGGTACTTTGGAATCCATCTCTTTCCCCTACCCAAAGAATACAACCAAGAAGGGCTTTGTAGAGCTAAGGTGGCAAGTAAGTAACCTGAGGCAGACACACACACACACACACACACGCGCGTGCACGCGCATAAATACACACACATGCAAACACATACACACTAATTCTTTGTGCTAGTCCAGCACTTTGCAGTGTCATCCATCTACTTATCTGTCGATTGATCAATATTCGTCTTTCTTCAATTAGATCACATGTACTATGAGGACAGGGCCCATGTGTGCTTTGCTCTCTGTTTCTAGCTCCAACTCTTTTTTTTTAATATATATTTTTATTGTTATTTATGTCTTTTACATTTTGTATTCCCCTTGGGTAGCCCACCACCAATTCACCCGTGATCCATCTCCATGGTCCCTTGTGTTCTTTTCTATTCCATTTTGTGCCCTTTTCCTTCCCTCCCCCTTCCTCCCCCCCACCTCCACTGATTGTCTCTCTCCTATTTGATTTCCGTATAGTCCTGTTATAAGTGAAACCATTCGATATTTTTCTCTTTCTTTCTGGCTTATTTCACTGAGTATGATCCCCTCTAATTCCATCCATGTCGCTGCAAATTGCATATGTTTATCTTCTTTGAATGCTGAATAGTATTCCATTGTGTATATGTACCACATCTTCTTGATCCAGTCATCTATCTTTGGACGTCTGGGTTGCTTCCGTAACTTTGCTATTGCGAACAGCTCTTATGTTAATGTGGAATATTGTTGAATGAATACAATAGAGCCCTTGGAAGGCAATGAAGTTCCCGCAGAAACATTAATGTGGATACAGGAGTTGAATATAATATAATGTAATATAATATAATACAATACAATATAAATATAATACAACACAGTATAAGAGTATATTGCTAATATAGTATATAATTGTAAAATAATGTACTTTTGTTATTATTTATGGTTTGTACTTATATAACATATAGCATTTATAGTAAATTATACTATAGTATGTATATATATATATCACTTGATAAAAGAAAAAAATAACTGTAGCAAATGGAAAATACGTGAAAATTTTAGTTAAGTGAGTGCTGAAGAGCTTAAGTGTCAGCAAACAAGGCAGACTCCTGAAGAAAATCTTAAAACGACATTTCTAAGTGACCTACGATCGCCCTATCTTAATATGTGCTTGTTCTTCGAGGCACATTCCCAATGAACACGTTTTCCTCACTACGAGCTACGCGGTCAGTAAGCTCGGGGAGGCCCCGTGGAGCTGGGGCTGAAACCCGGTGAGATTAGCTATGGCGTCCTGAGGAAAACTTCTTCCCAGTGTGGTGGGACTATGAATCATTTCTCTCTGTCCTTGGATCTAGAATGATGACCGACCAATATAGTTTCTACCTTCGAGAGTAGCAGGTTGAGACACAGAGGAGAGCAGTGAAAAGTCTTTAGCTCAGCTCAGTACCATGTCCCCCAAGCGGCCACTTACCAACTTTCTTCCGTTTGATGCTCTAGAGCACAGTGGCAGCTGGCTGTCCAGGAAAGGGTCGGGGGCTCTATGTCAGTGAAGTATTGCTGGGGAAGTATTTTTGTTGTTGTTATTTTTGCCCCCAAAACTCTTCGATATTAAGCCTGCCCAAATTTGATCTTTTTTTTTTTTTTTAAATTGAGGTAACGCTGGTTTACAACAGTATATGACTCAGAGGTATAGGGTCATACCATCCGTCACGCGTCTGTCACCACACCACAACCTCCGCCAGTCCTTTGGGCCCGCTCCCCATTTTGCTCTCCACTCCCCACAGGGAAGGTCTCAGTAGACACTAATCCTGTGAAAATGCCTGTATTTCTGCATGAACCAATTACCACATGGAGATTGGTCTTTCCCCTGGCAGTAAAGCCCCCATCTCTTCATAATCCCTCTACTGGAGTTCTTGCTCATTTAAGGCAGGATTCAATAAAATCTCATTTTGGTTCCCCCTTCCCAGAAATCCAGGAAAGCCTTGGGAAATGTCTCAAGCATATTCTCTCTGGACAAGGTGCGATCCTCTGCCCCCAGGCCATTATTCTGGTAAACTCAGCAAAGCCTAATTTAGATCCACAATGTAATGCTTTCATATCAGGCTGTGTGAACACGCTTCTTTAAAATAAAACATGGCCAGAAAGTCCTCCTCTGAACGCCTGCACACAGAGGAAGCCTCATCTATTACCCTCTCACTGTGATAGAAGAGACAAGAGAGCAATTTATGAGTCATTTCCATTCTGACAGATGTGACAATGACGGGAAATGCCAAGCCTGCCAAGAGCTTTTAACAAGTCGGTTATAACAACAACGAGTAACAGGTGTAAATAATAAATGGCTGGAATCTTAGGGGCAACAGCGGCAATACGCAATGATTTTTGGTGCTTCTAATGAGGCTCTGCCACTCTTGGAATTCCCTGCCTTCCCAGTAGAGTTCTGGCCTGACAATAAACAACAGTTTAGTACTTTATCTAATCCCAGTCAGGAGGTGAGTTCAACAGCAAGCTTTTGCAGATGTTCACATCCAATAATCTATCCATAATTGATGAAACAGGGAGGTCAGATGTAATGGCTGCTACTATTCCAGCAACAAATAAATGGTTATTGACAAAACAAGCCAACGGGCTCCGAGCGCTGAACGGTGACAGGCAAGGTGCTGAGTGAGGCCGGGAGGACGCAGGACGCCTGGGCGGGCCCTGGGGAGGGGGCCGGGCAGACAGACCAGCAGGTGGAGGGGGCTTGGGAAGGCGAAGGGGGGCTAGTGAAAACAGGCAGAGGCAGCGAAGGAAGTGAGGAGCGAGCCCCAGCAGGACCGGGGCCGGTGAGTACAGAGCGGGAACCGTTGGGGAGTGCCGGATGTGCGAGCGTTGTGACCCAGACATCTGGCCACTTTCCTTGCCAGCACGTCCACACTGTCACAGGTCGCTCAGCCTCACAACTCTAACACCAAAGGGGCGGCAGGGCCATGGGTGCCCGAACCCTCCTTCTGGGGAACAGTTGTCGATGCTCCTTTCAACCCTGCAGCAGCTCCTCTCCCCCAGGGCAAAACAGCGCTTAGGAAAATCATACGTGCAATTTTAAGAATATTTTCAGGTAAGCCCCAAATGCAAAATTAGAAAATTCCTCCAGACTGGGACCAACCCTGATGTACACGCTGCTTAAAACCAAGTTTACTGCAAAGGAACGTGAGTGGAAGGCAAAGTTTTCTTTAATAATAAAAAACTGAACACTGTGATCTGTTCACCTCAACCTAGGCAAAGGGGATAATAAATGTATTAATCGAGTATACTTTTATTGACTGAATAAAATTCAAGATATTTAAACATAAATAAATAGCTGAAATCCTACATTTCTATTCCAGTGCTAAAAATGTTTTTACACAGTTTATTATGTAATATTATAAGATGAAGAATGGTAGAATGTAATGGTAGTTATTACTGCTATAGGTAGTCATAAAGAGGCTTGGGACAGAGATGTTTTAAATATTAATATTCCTAAAATCACTTAAATCAATTTAACACTCTTTAGTGGTTTATTTAGAAGTGTGATTTATTTTATACTTTGCAACCAATGCCTTTGATCAGCTCTGAAATAACTTATGAGCTGAAAATAAAATGGGAAAACAAATTGCTACTAGCATTCCTATAGTAAGCTTTTGGTTTTATAGCATAAGCTAAAAAATTACCATTACGCTTGGCATTTTCAAATTATTTATCAATAGTTAGAAATTGAGAATTATAGAACCCAGAAGGAACGGCAGAGCCCATTTCTGGAATAACGTGTTAGCTGCTCTGTTCCCTGTGCCCTGCCACTCTCCCAGCTGGGGGCCGCCCCGTTAGCAACTTCAGCCTGTCCCCCC